>RQTK01000978.1:114203-185845 GCA_003991915.1 Elysia chlorotica
GGGAGGGACTAGCTAAGGAAAATAAAAAAAAAGGAATCTTGCAGATGTATAAAAATGTGTAATATGCCCCTTGAATATTCAAAGGCACTCTCAAGTGTATGTAAACATTTCATTTTTTGCCTCACACATTTAGACTACGACTGTATTGATGTTGTTAAATTGGACTAAGGCAAGTGCCATCATGGGATATGGAAGGAGAATCTATTCATATTCTCTTATCTCATCTTGTTGGAGAAACACAAAAATATGCAGTTAGGGAGCCAAAGCCACAAAGCCAATAGGTTGATTAATGCACGCCGGTTGTTTTGTTGTTGCTGTTGTTGTTGTTGCTGTTGTTGTTGTTGTTGTTGTTGTTGTTGTTGTTGTTGTTGTTGTTGTTGTTTTTATTCATTTTTAGAAGGCTCTGTGTCTCCTATTTTTTCAATTCCTTCTTTACTGTGTGATTATCTGAGGCCAGTGCCTGGTTGTTGGGATGGAAGACTCCACTTTGTCGCGCGGGATGTAGTCTCCCAAATCAGGAAAGAGAAGTCCGGGGGTCGAGACTCTATATCGGGCAATTTAATTTGTTGGATTTCTCCCTCTGAGTCGGAGTTGGTGTCAGTGTTGTTGGTTAGTGTTCAACGTCAGCAGTACATAGGCTATATTGTGTACGGGACTCAAGACTAACGTTTTATAAGTTTACATGCTGCGACACAGAGACATGGCAAGGATGTCCCAGAGCGTGGCTCGAACCACGGATCTCGTGCGTCGAAAGCCGATGTTCTAAACCAGGGCTACCCCCTTCCCCCTTTTGGTGTCAATGTAATGTGACCATTTGGTACTAGAGTCTTTTTATCCCCACACTGTCTTGTGGGTGTGGCAACAAGTACAATTGGTGGTCGTTAGTCTTAGGACCCGTCACCATATATGATTCTCCTCCAAAACCTAGGAGACGTAATACAAAGAGAGTGATCCTATATAAAAAAATAACCAAAACTGTGGTCACGCGGGGAGAAGGTGCTGCAAAAAAAAGAAAACACCTAGTCGTAACGGTTTCCTCCCTGTAAGTACATGTATTAATACTAGTTCTATCAACTCTTAGTTAATCAGGGCGCAAACTGGCTCAAGTGGTAGAGTGTTGGTCTCCAGATTGGGTGGTCCGCGGTTTGAATCTCTCGACCGGCTACGATTTCGTTCCATGTCACTGGTTGGGTCGGTGTCAGTATAATGTGACAGGAGTCATGGTATCCCCACCATGTCTCGTGTCTGGCACCACATCAAATTGTCTGATTTCAGTCTTGAGTCCGTCCACAATATAGCTTATACGCTGATTTAGACGTTAGACTAAGAAGTTAATCCAACTCAACTCAACTCAACTCATAGTTATTCAACTTAGCTTTTCCACCAAACTGTGGCAAAAACAATCCAACCTCCGTAAAATTGAATTTTTACTCCTTTGTCGACCATTTTGAGTCCCGACATTAATCTCCGCCTCCGATCTCTTTGTAGACACATCACAATTTTTGCATGGTTTGCCAATGCTTCCAAAATACAAATTAATTGCCCCACAGGTTTCTATTATTAGCACTTCATAGAAATCTGTGAATAGCCCCAAACCTCCGGGTTTCGCACAACAAGCAGCCATGTTCCTATCTTTAGAAAAAAGATTTCCCCAGGCCGGATGTTGTTTACTGACAACCTGGCGTTAGAAAAATAATTATAGATCTAGATCTAGATCTAGATCTAGGAACAGACTATATAGAATCTAGAATCTAGATCTAGTATCTTTTCAATATTTCAAAAAGCCTTTTTTATACACATACATTTTGATCCAATTCAACAACCCCGTTGCGTATGTTTAGATAGCTTCTAGATGCTAGATTCTAAATCAGGATTTGATCTAGATTAGATCTAGATTCTAGATCTAGATCAGTAGTAAATCTAATCTAGATATACTAGAATCTACATATAGATCTAGATCTAAAGATACTACAGAAACCGAAAACCTATTTAGATCTAGGCGATAGTACTGTTTAATGGTATTAGATATGGACATGACATCCTAGACAGAATGTAGACCTATACATTAGGTCTCAATGTATGGCCTAATTTGAAGTTACTCTTTACTATTCTAGAGATATCGGACTAGGATGCTATATATCTAGATCTTAGATTCTAGATATCCACATTTTCTGAAATAGAGTCCAAATTCTTGCTCACAGTGGAATCTACATCAAATTTAATCTCATGATGTCTTCAGTATCACAGCCTACATCTATGGGCTTAGAGGACGAGCAATCATCATTAGAAGCAGAGAGAGATAAATATAGGTGAGGCTAAAGTAAAAAGTCTTGGTAAGGATACAAAATGTGTCTGCACTTCAAGTTCTAGTTGTCACTGTCAACATTGAAGACATCAGAAATATAAAAATACAATTATTGTGAATGTGCTATCGAATGGTTTTATCAAATTCACTGTGCTATCGAATGTTTTTCAATCTTCATGCTTATCCAAGGGAGGGGTTTGTCATCTTTTTTCAAATACTTGGTGCCTGCTTATTAACTATAAATATAGAAGTACAGTGTCCAGAGTCCTTCTAAAATTTACATTGTAGGGAGAAACAAATTTAAGGTAACCCCAAGTGGATGACGTCACTGGGGCTCTACGCGCTACTAAGTAAGTTACATGTCGGTTTCTGCTATAGGAGTCTATTCCCTCCCCTGATGTGCAGGATCTGCCCTCAGACTGAAAATGGTGGCAATATATTATGTTATACATTGTTTTATCCTATGCAAGAGTGGGTTATCAATGTTCAATGAGTAGATCAGATCTGACCCTCATTTCTTCTCTCTCCTCTAATCCATGTATACATGTTAATCACTGCTCATGTTTGGTTTCTCTTAGGTGCTCTTTTTCAAAATTGCTGCATTTTGACGACAGATTCGAAGCAGCTATAGCATATATAGTTGATTTTGACAATTGGTCACTTCTTGGTGGACCTGGACACTAAATCTCTTCTCTTTGCCTTAGAACCTGATCTGTCAAAGAACCAGTCCTCTCTCAGTCTCCTGATAAACAGGCTCATATGTGGAGATCACTTTACTTTGAAATCATGCTTCTAATCTTAAAAATGGTATATGTCAAATGAGAACTTGTTATTGTTACTCTGTTTTAATTTATCCTTAACAGGCAGGGATACTCAAATATGACGGTGGTTGTGAAGGAGCTTCAACAACAGCTGGCCCAGTACAAATTGCGTTGCGCTGGAGTGGACACCCTTGCTGTTGTTTTAAAAGAGGCCAAACAGGAAAGTGTCATTTTGGCAAGACAAAAAAAGGCTTTGGAAACAGCTATTACCAACTTACAAAACAGACTTTCAACCAACAATTTGTCTGCAAGGTAATTTAGTTCCTTTATCATGGATCTAATAAATCATACCAGTAATAGACCACTAATACCAAACATTTTTTGTTTTCACATTTTGTAGTTAAATTATTCTCTTAGAGTACTAAAGTATAAAAATCTGGACCTAAACTCTTAGTTCTCCGACTCCTCTGTGTCAAAAAGATTGGGACAAACTTTACTTAGTATACCATGTATAACGACTGAACTAAAAAAAATTGTCTGCCTATTACTAGACTTTATGAGTTCAGTGAAGGAAAAACAATAGTAATAAATGTAAAACAAGAGTTTTTAACGAATGTTCAGTTTACAATTTTGCAGAAAACTTTTAAGAAACATTTTAACATTTTTTTACTGTTTTTAACCCTGGCTTTAAATTCCCCAAAAGACAACTTAATGAAAAAACTTCTAATCCATTTGTGTTTATTGGTATATTTAAAGATAAAATTTTTGTACAATGACTGTATTGATGTAATTTTTTTTTTAATTTCTTGTGTTATTTTGCAGTGTAAACATAGAAGAAACAGACCTGTATGTACCGGGAACCTCAAAGCAGACATTAGACAATATTGCCAGAGAAAATGCTAGACTCCGAAGTTTATTAAAAAATGCTGAACATCAGTCCGGCAAAAAATCGATTGATGTGAGGATTTTTTTTTGTTTCAATAGTTTTCTAACGCCTTTTTTTTATATTTTAAGCTGGTTTCCATAAACAGACAGTGAGAGCAGAGTTGTTTTTTCAACATTTTTAATTCCTAAGTTTATGTAATGCTCCTTAAAATTTCTTGTTTCATAATTTGTAATTAACTGTCATTCAATACTGCAATTTATTTTACGCTCTTGGTCAATAAATAGAATACTTAAAAAAAACAATTTATTTATTGTCTGTTGAAAAAGGATAATGCTGAATGAAGAGTCCAATAAGGATTTGTTTATTGTCTGTAGAACATGTTTTTTTTTAACCGTTACAAATTATCATTATTATTTTTATTATTTTGCTGTTCTTCTTCATCTTGTACTTGTTCTTGTTATTGTTGTTGTTCATTTTTTTCTTATTATAATAATGTTATAATTATCATTATTATTATAATGATCATTATTGTGGTTGTTGTGTTGTTGTTTTTTTAAAACAATCTCATAGCTCATATATATGTGTTAGTATGTGGTTACATTTTGAAATGTACAAAAGTAAATAAAACAAATTTTGCATTAGAGATTGTGCCAATCTTAACATTGAAAGGTCTGAGGAGTATCTTTAGAAGAACATTTAGAATTACAAATCCTAAGATTTAAAAACATATTTTTTTCATCACATTCAGCTCTTACTATTTCAATGCCAAATAAAATTAATGCAATATGCAATGTTGCATTAATCACTTAGTTGACCTTTACAAGCATTTATGATTTAGTTGCACCATTCCTTTTGTATTCATATTTTCTTTCCTTTATGATGACTCCTAAAGCTGTTTTTTGTTGTTGTTTTTTTCGTCTTTATCCAAGGACTCCCAAGAGTTGAAAACATTAGTGGAGGGTTTGGAGAGTGATAAAAATCAACTTCAAGCTCAGCTTCAAGAAGTAGAAGGCATCAAATTAAATATGGTTAGGCAATATGAGGAAACCATTGCCAAGCTAAAAAAGGATATGGCAGAAGAAAAAGAAAAAATGAGAAAAGACTTTGATAAATATAAAAATTCTGATAAAGATTCAAGTAAAGGAAGATCCGAAGATAAAAAATCTGTTGAGTGTCAAACTCTAGGAATGCAATTAGATTTGGTGGATAATCTAAAACGGTCACTTAAAAACATAGCAGAGCAGTGTAAAGAGCTTGATGAGGATTTGGACAACCTCAAGGTTTCTGATAGTGGAGGTACAAATGGAACAGGCTTTGATGATGAAGTAAGTGCATCTTATATGTTTTTCTTTTTAAAAAAAGAAGAGCAGGAAAATTTTAATTGACATTGAATTTTCATTGCAGTAAAATATGTGTTTTATCTTAATTAATTTGCAGAAGTCATTTCATTAACTATACATAGTATGTTATGTAATATGTTTTATACTCGTACACTGAAAAGCATAATACTCTTATCAATGATTCTCTTATCTTTAAATATGATACGCAATAATAATAATAATAATAACAATAATAATAATAATAATAATTATAATAATAATAATCATATGAAATAATTATTTGTTTATCTTTCTCTTTTTCCCTTTTTGGCTTTCTGACTATATCCCTCTTATGACTCTTTGTCATCTCTTGATGTTTAGTGCATGAACCCTCTATCGGATGTTTGGTCATAAATAAAATGATCCTCAGTATAGAGATGGGACCAGGTCTTTTGTATGATATATTATAGGCAAAAAATTATCTCTGAGTTTAAAAGAAACTGGCAGGCTTTAGAGATTACAGCTTGTTGGTGACGCAGAGTGTTTCAATGAAAAATGTCCTTGATAAATCGATTGAGTTATTTTTTTCATGTGAAAAAAAGGTTTCACCTTGATATAAATTGATGGTTATTCTTCTACTCCAGCCTGAATACACTATTATTTTTATTATTTCATAAGTCGTCTCTGATGAAATCTTTAAAAAAATGACACATTATCATTAATATCATATTTGAAAGGCAAGTTACCTTTTTCAAAAACAACTTCATGGGGTTTATTTCTTTTTCAGGTTCTGAAGGCAAAAGATGAGGCTTACCAACAGTTGCAAGAGAAACTTCAGGAGGTTTGTATTTTTTGCCTTGTCTATTAAAAAAAAATCTTTGAGAATGTGTACATTTAGTTATTGATGCAAATGTAATTTTAAATTCTTATATCCTTGATATTTTCATATATCTTTTAATTGAATAAAATGAAAATACATTAAAATTTTGGGAGGGTTTGGTTGGAAAATAAAGTTTATACAGAATATTCATGACAATTTGATTATCACAGATCAACCACTATGGGTATCATGTATATCTTGCACTTTGGGAGACATCAGGTGGCATAATTCATGTCTACATTTGCTTTCTTTTCTAGTGAGACTAGGGATATTTAATTTGTTCTTTGCTTTAAGGATTGATTGATCATTATTTTTCAAGTTTAAAACCCCAATACACATTTTAGACATTTCTTTCTTTCATCTTCTTCCCCCATCTCCACCCCTTCTTTCTCATTTCCTCACCCCCTCTTGGCTCATTCTCAACCACTATTAAAATTACATTTGTTTTATAATTTCAGATAACTTTGATGAATCAAAGGTGGCAAATTCACAGTGATGCAAAGGAGAGGCAACACATGGCAAATATATCTGAGTATAAAAATGTGAGAAGCACCATGTCTTATCATTAAGTTATTACAATGTTTGATTTTCTGAATCTAACTTGCAAACTTTAACAGAAAATAAAAGGTTTCCTTATAGAATTCAACTTTAAAAAAAAAAGACTAAACTCAGAAACCCTATTTCAGATCAAATTTAGAATTTTCTTCTGGTCTATTCTCAGGAAATTGAAGCATGGAAGCAGGAAGCTGACTTGAACAGAGCAGAGAATGTGAGGTTGGTGCAAATTGTTGAAGACCTCCAAAGAACATTAAATCAATTGAGGCAAAAGCCACATATTGATCCAAGCATGGTAGAGATTCTGAAGCAGCAGATTCAAGTTTGTACAGAGGACTTCAACAATGAGCGCAAGGACCATGAGCAAGCCTTGAATCAGAAAAAACAACTTCAAGCTGAAGTAGAGAAACTCAAAGAAGAGGTTTGTTTGTCTTGTTTCATAACTTTCAACGTCAGAGCTACATATTGAGGGTGGGCCCTAAGACTGACATCTGACAGGGAAACCTGGACTCAGCTGGTTACATTATGCTGACCCTGACCCAACCATAAGCCATCTTCATGATGTGCTCAAGTTAACTGTCAACTGTCTTCCTTTACTCAAAGGTTGCGATGACTATGTATGGGTGAATATTTTTTTCTTGGAGCAAAGAGTAATATTATCTTTAGATTGGGATTTAAAATCATTTCTGTGCTGTGCCTGGCATGTCTACTGAGGAGTCATGTATAGCCTGGTTCAAAATGGTGAATTATATAATTCTTCAGCAGTACCCCATTTAACATGTCTTATTTTTAGGAGGAAGGGGAGGGGGATATGTTGCTGAGCCATATCATTGCCGTATACATGAAACATGATATAACAAGTCATGTTGCTTAAGCTGCTTATTCATTTAAATAATTCTCTGTTTGTTGATCATGCCATTTGAGTTTTAAAAAAAAATGTAAAATGTTCAGCAAACAAGGGATGTTTTTTTTCTTCTTTTGCTGCAAGAGCAGATGATTGTACAATCAAGTGCAATCAGGGTAATCTATGAAAACAGAGTAAAAGTCCTACTGTCAAAGAAGTTAGCAGGGGATACAAAACAAAACAAAAATGTGAGTAATGTGATTTGAGGATACCTTTAATTCATTGATGTTATTTTTGGGACTGTACACATGTTCTTGAAACAATCAATCTTTTTTTTTTTTCAGAATCGGAAATTAAAGCAAGAAATGGAAAACCTGAAAATGAGAAAGTTATCTTCATCTGTAAGTTGATTTAAGATCCATGAGCATTATGACTCTCCTAGGAATGAAACAATGAACTAAATTAAAGCCAAGCATTAGAAGATTGCAAAAATGCAATGCCCATGCACATTTTGTGTGAGTGAAAAATTGACCATTTTAGGCTTTTGGTCTATCCCTTTGTTAAATTAGGGGCACTTCTAATGGGAGTATCTATTTTTTAGCTATTACAAAACAAATTTTATTTCTAAATCAACCAGTTTTGCATAACTCTGCACAAAATGTGCATGCTTAAGTTCTGTACACCAAATTGTACAAAGAACTTTTCTGATTAGAGAAAGGTTAATGGTTATGCTTTTTTTCGCCTTCCCTGTCACATTGGTAATAACAACTTACCATACACAAAATGCTCAAGTCCATCTTTTTCAAAAACTACTATTTTGGAGATATATTTACAATTTTTTAAAGTTTAATTTCACAAGGTTGCTTCAGTGGAATATGCTATTTTCAATTTAATTTTAAGATAGCAAATGTCAAAATACTATTTGAAAATTTGCTTACGTATGGTATATATCTATTTAACAAAGAAGTACCCTAAATACATTTATTATCTCAGTGCGTAACTTGTGAACTACAAAGGTGTAAAATTAAGGTTTAAATTATAAAGAGCAATATAAAAATAAAACAAAATTAAGATTAAAATTATATCGGTGCTGGTATTTTAACATTCTTTGGTATTTAACCCCAGAGCCAGCCCCCCCTTGAATCAAGAAACATGGTGGATAGACGTTCTTGGCACCTTGGTCAGTTTCCAGCACACTATCAGCAGCAGCAGCCACAACATCAACAGTACCCACAGTTCCAGGCTCGAGGTGAAGATCCAGACGACATCCCTGAGCTCCCTCCAGTTCCATTTCTCACCAACTCTGGTGCAATGATGAGAACAAATTCCCCGCTGTCCCACGTTCGCAGGACTAAGAGTGACTCACCGTTTGCGTTTGAGAGTGAGGCCATCCCATCTGGCTCGTTTCTACCTGGAGGCACCCCGCAGTATATGAGCCACTCACAGGTGGATCTTGGTGACAATCATGCCAACACTTTGCAAACTGGGAACAGGGACGGATTGACTTCTATGCCTCCCCTTCAAAGGAGAAGTTCAGATAATGATATGTTAAAAAGTAAAGGTGTGATGGCCTGTCCAAAGTGCAGCAAAGAATTTCCTGAAGATCAAACCAAGATGTTGCTTGGTCATATCGATGAATGTAAAGATTAAAAAAAAAAGCTTTTTTAAAAAGAGTTATTTTTTTCCTTTCATGGGTGCAATAGCAGTTTTAAATCTTACACATGTAAACTAAAAAAATATAAATATAAATATGCCTTTCTGGCTACCGATGGTAACATTACTAACAACCAGTTGTTGGTGACCCCCTTTATCTTTCCTTCATAGTGATGGATGTTCTTCTCAACAAGATCACACCACAAAAAATTTGGAGGACTGGTCATTTGCTGTTTTTACTATTTTAGCCTATTTTTGCACCCATTTATTATTTAACTCTGGTAGTTGGGTTCGTTTTAGAGTCCCAAACTTTGGCAATAAAATGCATTGTTTTGATTAGTGTTCTTTTCATTAGTGTCTTTATTCAAATTGACTAACCAATCGTGTTGTGAAACAGGTGTGACTTCAGCTAAAGCAGATAAATATAAAACTTTTGTGAAATGCAGTAAATTTCTATCTCTCTTACTAGTCTTAGTCTCTATCTATCTTTATCTCTGTATAACTGCAAGTAACACTATTGTTTACAATTTACGTCCTGGAAGTCTTATCACAAGGATTGTATATACATGTGCCAAACTTGACATCCTCTCTATGTGTATTATTCTATCTCTATAGATCTATTTATCTAAGAGGAGGAAAAAGAAGAAGATGGAACTAAAAAGAAGGGGAAAGAGAGGATTAAAATGAAATGGCGCAAGAGCTATGTCCAAGAAGAAGAGGAAAAAGTGAAGGAGCAGCAACAGTAAAAGTATTAGCAGCAGGTGCAAGAGGAGCAGTGGAGGAAGAGTGTGGGGTGGCAATGCAGGCGAAGGAGAAGGAAGAGAGCAGGAGTAGGTGAAGGTGGAGGAAGACGAGCAGTTGAAGGAGGTGGAGGAGGAGGAGGAGCAGGGACATAAATAGCTAATAGCCTAATAAAGCTTTTGAGAGAGGGAGAAACGAGCAAGAAAAAAAGAGGAAGATAGAAAGAGAGTGAGAGAAAGACAGACACAGAGTATAACCATTGCTGAAGCTAATTTACGAGTATATGAGTGTTTTTCACCCACAAATGGATTTGCTTCAAGGAAACCATATGGTTCAGAAAAAAATTCACAAAAAATCAATGAATCATAATTTTTGAGAAACGAACAACACGGATAGAAGCTCTGAACTCATTAAAACGAAACTTTAACAATAAAAATGGGTTGAAATGGTGAAATTTTGTGAAGAAGAACAAAAATCGCTTTGAAAACACCATTCCTGCATACCCGAAGTTGACTTCTTTCCTCAAATATATTGATTTCGAACGTTTTAGGCTGTTATCATAAGGTAATTTTTACAACTATTCATAACTACTTGTTATTTATTTTATTTGATAAAATTAGAACATACATTTGTTTTCAAGTGCATGAATAGGAGGTTGGTATAGCAAAAAGAAGCATAAATAAGAAAACAATACTAAAATTCTATTCTCTTATAGAGGAATACATATAGGTTTTGCTCTTAAAATTGGCACCATTAAAGTGATTTGCGAACAAATTTCACGGCCGGAGTATTTTTCACCCACGAGTGGCAGTGAAGGTTAAATAGAAAAAAAATATTTTCATATTCAGCTTACCCAGGCTACCTAGATTCACTAAACCATTTTGACAATTAAAAAAATTTTAATCGGAACGATCCACTTGTAAAATGTGGAAATTCATTTAGAATCAGAATGTTTGGTGTACAAATTTCACAAGATAAAATGAAGTATGATGGAAAATTTAAAAACTAGACAATAAGTGAAGAACAGTGCTCATATCAAGAATGATTTTGATGCCTTGACAAATTATTTCCATCGCCCTTTCTGTTCACATTTTGACAACACAGCTCTTAACGGAAAAAAAAGGATAAAAAAACGTATCATGCAATACCACATAAATAAGCAAAATGCAAACCACTTATGACTCTTTGCCCTCTACATCGGCCATATAAAACACATAAGTAATTTATTTCAAAGGTTCCCTTAAGCCTGCCCATGTAATATAAAACTAAAAGAAAGTAGATAATCATATGTAACACTTCCGGACCCATTAAACTCAACAGACACAACTTTATTAACAGATCAATTACAGGAGAGTATTTGACTATTTCATTCTCGCATAATACTGACATTGAGCGCATCTTAAAAGACACAAGCGAACTTTTTCAAATCACAATCTTTGACATCTGGTTCAAGCTTAATTGGTGCCAGACCCTCATGTGGCTACAGCACCACCAATCCAACCCAACAAACTGCAAAAGATGTAAGAGGAAAGTGTGCACAATATACCCACGCAGATAGCATCTGAGTTAGACACAGGTTTCACAGACTCTCTTTTGGCAAGAACTGGCAGCAAGCTCAGACGTGAAAGAGCTATGTGCTTCTCTCCATAAGTGAGGGAAAAATAAAAGGGTAGTGAGATGTCTGCTGAAAAGGATTTAAACAGCCTGAGATAGGAGCCTATTAGGGCACAAACAGGTCCCATTGCCTCATGCATGCATAGGAGGAGGATTTTTAGATTACTGCAACATAACACCGCAGTCCTACCACAGTCAGTCCTTTATTGGAAACCATTGTTATAGTTGCATTACAGCTGAAGTGTACAAACAACTCATACATAGTGAGAAAAAAATAAAGGAGTGCACACACAGCCAACAGATTTTAGACATGGCATTTGGCATTTGCGCTAAGAGAAAGTCATAATGAACTCAATGATGTCTTGAAGCAGGTTCCCAATGTTTCAGGGAAAAAATACAATAAAACAACACATTCTTAAAGCGAACTGAATCTGTGGTTGGGTTTTTCACGGTGAGCAGGAGGGAGAGCTTATTCAAGCATCTGTAGTCAAACTTGAGGGGAGAGGAGCTGTAGTTCACAACTAAAAATAATTTAAAAATCCTAACACCTGCAAAGATCTTTCATTCTTGTGCAGGGTTGCAGCAATCTAACAGGTGACTAGTAATAAAGCTTTTTGGCAAATGATCTTTTTTTTAAATCCAAATTGATACTAAAAAAGAAGAGCGAAATAAATAACAATGTGTAACGGTTCCTTATGTCTATGTTACATGTACTAATGTTGGGTTCCTCCAAATGTTTGTTGTGCAAGTGCAATCATTATATCACTCAGTCATACTCATAGCAATTATTGTTTCTTCTCCGCATCTAGGCCTATATCATGTTGGTCCACGTATACAGTAGTTTGTGATAATCTTTTCTTCCTTTTATGTGGCTTCTACAGGAACTACCATAGATTTTTATACAGCTTTTGACAAATGCCAGCACACACATCTCTAAAATCACTACAGCTGTATCAGCTTAGAAAAAGCAAAGCAAGTCTTTTTCTGAAGGGATTCTGTAGAGATTACCTTATGTACATGTTAATCATTGCAGGCTTTGCCTAACTTTTACTTTTGCTAAGTTTAGACAAAAATCCAGCAGCAACAGCCAATGCATAATTTGTCAGTCAGATTTGCAGTTGCAAAATTAAAAAAGTGTTCCCAAGTTTTTCTTCAAACTTCATTGTTGCAGATGATCATTATTGGTAACGCGACCAATGAGCTGTTCTTATATTAACGTAGGGGGATCACCAATTCCCACACATGCTAGTTGCTACGAGATCGATTTTGGGTCACTATGAGTATTTTTAGATTTTGGCATTCCCAGAGAATATGATTGTCTCTTAAAAACGAAACCTTAACAATAAAAATGGGTTGAAATGGTGAAATTTTGTTTTAAAAAAAAAAAATGGCTTTGAAAACACAATGGTACTGCATACCCCAAGTTGACTTCTTTCCTCAAATGTATTGATTTCAAATGTTTTTAGGAGGCTGTTACCGTAAGGTAATTTTTACAATTACTCATAACTACTTGTTCTGTATTCTATTTGATAAAATTAGAACATACCTTTGTTTTCAAGGGCATGAATAGGAGTTTGGTATAGCAAAAACATGCATAAATAAGAAAACAATCCTAAAATTCTGTTCTTTTATATTCTAACGCGTTGTTCTCAAAACTACTTTTTAGTGGGTTTTCCTTATATCCTCCTTTATTTTTTGCCTGATAGTGTTGAAACGTACACACAATCTTCCTTTTAAATTGTCAATTGCTATTGACTAGAATTTTTTTTTTTAATTTGTGAGCTAACGCCCTTTGAAGATATTTTGGCGGGGAAACAATTAGAACAGTACAAAAATGGCTATACTTTTTTTCTTAAGACATTATGATTATGTATATGAATTATCTAGTCAATAAGAATTGAAGAGAAGACATTTATCTCATTTTTTTTGCCAAATTTGAACTTTGAAACTTGTTGACTGAAAGGCACAAAAGTTTTAGCAATCTAGTAAAAGTTAGTGTTATAAGAAAACATGGCCCAGGTTAATCTCTTTCAACCACTATTTGAATACACACAATCCAAACATGATTTTTTAAAGTCAATTATGGATGGTGCTCCCCCCTTAATCAAAACTATTACTGTGTATACTAGTTACTATCTTCAAATTGCAAAGGCTTTGGGCGGATAGCTGGGTTTATTGTGTTGAATATAGCAGGAACATCTATGATAGGATCATATTGTGTTATAAATAGCCGTTAGCATTATGATTATGATAATAAAAATAAAGAGCCCTTTCAATGTCGTTACTAGACTGAAATTGTCTTTGCTTATTTTTTAAATTGTTCATACAGTGTGAGTGTTAATGAAAGTTGGGGGGAATGTTAATAGGATTTGACGCCCAGTGAAGGCTCTTTAAAATTTGATGGACCATTAAATTTTAGCCAAAGAATTGTTAAAAATTTTTATTATGAGATAAGCTCTAGGGATGTAAAGACATTCATAGAATTACTTAGCAGATAGACGATTCAAACTGCATCAGTTTCTTTTTCCGTATGTGTAATAAATCATTGTTCTTGGATTTCTCAGCAGCAACATTTAAAGCCCTTTGAAAGTTTGAGCAGATTTGGTCAATTTTTTTAGTTAAGCCTATTAGTGTTAACTTGCATATTAAATAAGATGTGCTCTGATTTCATGCATCACCACAAAAAAAAAAGATTTAAAAGCTCATATTGTGGGATTCTACTCATTTAAGTTGGCAGTATCATTGTTTAGCCTCAATTACATCAGTTAAGAGGGAAACAAAAAGAATCATGAGTTTGATTAAGGTTGACCAAGAACATTTATTTCTCTATCATATGAACAAACAACACACACAGAATAAACCATTTTTTAACTTTACCTTTCACATAATTATTATTAAGTATCCCAATTTGTTGATGTCCATCCTGTGTCAGTTACAAAACTTCAGATATTTAGAAATGAATTTATATATAATGTAGAGCAATTTATGCTATAGCTAGTATGTGTATGTCATATAGGTCACGGAGAAGTTAACAGACGAAATATATGCACATGTATGCTTATCATACTATTTCATACATTTGTACATATCGTTTCCTTTTGTACTAAGAACAACCCTATATTTAATTTACAAAAAGAACAAAAATAGACACTCAAAACTTTATTAATCAGACATCAAGTTATAATAAAAAATTACCCAATATATCGTTAAGTAGTGTATAAGGGTTTGACAATGATTGTTACATGGTACAGAGTGCTGTGAAAACAATGACACTAACAAAATATAATTATTTACCCTATAACTTGAAAAAAAAAAATTTGCCTGTTATTCATGTAAATGAATTAAAACAACCAAATAGAAGGCTTTTATGCTTTACAAACCCAAATTTTATAAATTTTTTCCACCATAAACGAAACGGCAATATATATACTTATTTCACTTGACACAATGCATATAAATTTAAAATATTAAAACATCTATCTCCTTTTTTTAACCGGGGCAGCAGCTGCAACAGGCACTGTATGCACTGACTGAGAAATGCGGTTGATGTAGTAAAGAGCCACCAGAGAGAAAATGAAACTGGAAAAAAATAAAAACATTACAGTTATACTTAAGATTTTAAAAGCTTTAGTGGGATACATGTTTTCATATGGTAAATATCTGTCTACTAGTGAAATTTTGCCCATCTAAAATCAATTACAATGGTCTCCATCTGAGAATCCAGCTAGAGATAAACATTCCAGGGGTTGCAATAATATGGTCAAGTCTGATCGACCGGTCATTGATGGGATACCCACACTGGCATAAATTAATAGTAACATGAAGTTAACTATTCAACAATGACTCATAAGGCAGGCTCCACATAGAAAAAAAAGAAAGGAGCTAGATCTATGTGTCAACAACCCTCTTTGTCTAACCTTTTGAAATAAGTGTTATGACCAAGAATTTTTTTATTTATATGCAGTTTCCCCCCATAATGCATGCTCCTTTTGCTGCTAGTGTTTGACTCCCTGCCTCCTCTTTAACACATCTGTTTCAGTGAGGAAACAACTCATGGCAGTCTTAGATAATGGTAATGTCAACTATATGCAAAAAAGAACTCTGGAAAGATACTTTTTCAAAGGTTCAAACCTAGCCTCTTTAAGTGGGCTTTAGACAGATTTTGATATCAAGAGTGTTTATAGAATCATACACATCTAAAAATAAAGAGAAATAATTATGTCGCATAGAGATATAGAGGAAAGCTCAATATTCGAATGGTTTGCGAATCGATCCAAACTTCGAATTAAGAGGATTGGAATTCCAGAAGGGGACATACGTGAACCTCAAAAGTGTTTAAATTAGCAGACAGATACTTATATTAATTAAAGAACTGTGTGGATTGAATTTTGCTAGACAGATAGTACTTTTGTCATGCCTATTGGTGGTGAAACCAGAAAAAACTTAGAATTATGAGTCTGATATGAATAGAGCCAAAAAGAAAAAAAAATAACATTTTCTCTGGCAAAATTTGCTTAATGAGAAATTCTAATAATCAGACTTTGTTTTAAGAGACCACAGTACTAACGTAAAATGACAAGACGGCTAAAAATCAGTTACAAATACAATGAAAAAATGTTTTTATTAATCCCCAAACTACATATTTTTTCTTTCAAGCCCAACTTTTTGTGAAAAAAGGTTACATCCAATTTAGGTTGAGAGAACACAAGCTGGTTCAACTCGGCCAAACAAAAAGTAAATGTTTTTTAAACAATAGGGAAAGTTCTTAGCCACGTCTCAAATATATTTTTTTTATATCATAAATGCCATGTAAATCTCAAACAACCTCAGCAACCTAGGTATATTGCTGGTGGGTAAAGTTTATCACTAAGTGGACAAGATAAGCAATTGTTGAAGAATATCAAAATTTACTTTGGCTTACCAAGTTGAGGTGCAAACTCTGTGAACCAATGCACATGCAAACATGGCTGAAAAGAGGCATCCGATCACTGGAATGGAGTGAAGACAGGGCATATTAAAATTTACCAACCACCTCAATATAATAAAATTGATATGAATACCATAAGCGAACAAATTCAAACAAGAGCACAAGCTGCCCTGTTTTGTTTATGATCGTTCTGTCTACTAAATTACAAAAACCAATAAAAGATTAATTTTATGCAATTGTCTTTGCAGCATTACTGCTCACTCTCCACGTCACCCCACCTGCTCATCAATTATCACTATGAAACACAGGTTGTAAGGAATCTTCTAAACAACATGATATATTTCACCCCTCTACTGTAATATATATAATTACAGTACATGCAAACATGGCTGAAAAGAGGCACCCGATCACTGGAATGGAGTGAAGACATTTACTAATCACGTCAATATAATAAAACTGATATGAAGACCATAATTCAAACAAGAGAACAAGCTGATATATTAATTAAAGTTTAATTTTTTGAAATTGTTCATTCCCACGAAAGAGGAAGTGAAATTACAGGTACTTACCTTCAGGAAAAAGTTTTGTTTGAAACCCTTTTCCAAACATCAGTGTCTCCATATTACTTGTAAACTTGCAAGGGAGTTAAGGTTCATTTTCAAGTTAAATTTGTTTTCTTCTACGATTGAGTTTAACATTATTGCATGTATAAATCATTTCAATCATAATGTATCGTAGCATTTCTAAGACATTTACTTACATTTTTCTTCATTTCTTTTGCACAAATATTATATTAGACATAGATGCCAACTCCATCAAACTTTTTGTAATGAACCTTTTCATGTAAAACTTCATAACTTCTTCACAGCATTACCACAGTTGCATCATACATGAGTCAAGCCTTTTTTTTTTTTCCATTTTCACATAAAAAACTAAAAAATTTGCAGGAATTGTACAAAATAATTTGTACCAATTTCATCAAAAAGGATACAGTTAACAAGGTGATAAAGAGCAGTGATCCTACAAAGCCTCCAGCTATAGTGAAATACTCTTTGGCAGCAATGTCTGCCTTGAACATTTGCAGCAGAGCAAACAGAAGCACGCTCAGTATGAGAGAGACAGCAGCTGAAGGCGCAGTGGGCAGAGCTGTGGACATAAAAATAATGTTGTTAGGCCTATTGGCATGCACACTCGCTTCTAACACAAAATAAAACTTTTGCCATTTGTCAAAAGGAATTGAAAAAAATTGAATTAGCTTTTCATCAAACCAAATAATTATGTGAACATTTCATGGAAAATCACTTAGAATTAATTAGTACGGTATAGAAAAAAAAAAATATTCTTTGGTAAGCGAAAACAAATATCTTTTTAGTTCAATATCCTAGTTCCGTAAGAAAGAAGGTAACTCAGAGAGGGGTTATTATTAACCTTGCCATGGTCTCTACACTAAATTGTAGATATATCTACAATATTTTAGTTTGATTTCACAAGGTTGCTGCAGTGGAACATGTCATTTTCAATTTAAGATTGCAATTGTCAAAATGCTATTTGAAAATTTGCTTATATATATACATATTTTAGTAAAATCGAGGGGGTCTTCGTAAAAGGCCCGGAGACAGCTCAACCTATAATTATTAAATTTTCACTTTTTCTTGAGAGGGGCAAAAAGAGGCACAATGCCTAGTTTAAAAAAAAAATTATATAAAAACAACAGACTTTAGGCCTATCTTCCTTAGAACAAGCTCAAGGTGAATCAAATAATAAATTCACTGTTTTTAGTAATTTGAAGCTTATAAATTTGAAATAAAATTGCAGAAAAGGAAAGGTTTGCCATCTAATCTAAATTCGAGATTTTAACGGAAATGGTAGAATCTGCAAGAAGTTTTTAATGATAAAAATGATCAATTGGCATTAAATTATCATTTGAGAGTGGTTTCAAGTTCAAAAATACACATTTTGCTCGCCAATCGTACAAGCAAAGGTGGTAGCTATTGTGTACGGACGGCTATATCAAATTTTTCACCTCTGAAGTCTGCTGGCTGATGACTCTATTCTTTCACCTTACGCATTGATATACCTTGATCTAGTTTCATATTAAAAGAGAAACGGACAAGCTTTACAATGATGTTTTTAAAGTTGAAATTACAACCCTTTCCAGAAAAAATAGGACTTTGAAATATTCTAAGCGAAATTGCCAGAAGTAAAACTCATAGTAATATATTGGAAAATATATACCAAAATAAACATTATCTTTTGCACACATTTTTGAAAGATTTACAAGAATCTGCTGTCACTTTGACAGTCAGATTCATGCACTCGGTCTTTAAATAGACAAAGGGAATTCCTGAAGCGCCAATCGCGAGGTCCCTTTTCAACTGGATTGTTGTATTTTTAGAGGTGATTAAAGATACTGCTGCCCTAATTGCCAACGGCAAAAAGGGCAGTAAGTAAGTAAGTAAGTGAAGAGTACTAGATTCATTTTACGAAGCAGCATGTATTATATTTATAAATACACCAATCAAAATAGCACTTTAGAACTTAGAAGCTTTTTTAATGACAAATTTTTCATTTTCAATTGTCAATAGTTACTATAATACACCAACCGAGTGAATAGGCCTACCCTCATTCTACAGCTCACTGTGTGCCTGAGTCTAAACAAAAATTATTAAGGCTACTGTTTCAAGTAAAACCATTGTGAAACACGGCAATCATAATTTTTATTTGGGCAGTTCTAAACACTAGATCTATGGGTAAAATGTGTAAACATGACGTAGTTTACATTTCGTCATAAGCCTTCTTACTCTTATAATATTGTTACAACGAGACATAAGCTACGTCTTATTTGTGCATTCTACACTATGACTATAGGTCTTTATGATAGATAGGCCTATATAGAGCGTAGATCTAGATCTAGGTCTAGATTCTAATCTAGATCTAGATCTACATAGACTCAGCCACTTTAGTAGATGCAGATTCTGGAAATCTAGTCATGAATGCACAATAGATAATAATGAAGTAAATAAATAACTATTTTTGCTCTTGTTATTTTGTATTGTTTACCCATTTTGTAGTAAATGGTGAAACAAGAAATTTGTCTAAGACGGGTCGGCGTCTCGGCGATTGCTTCAGTAGGTTGAAAACATAGAAAGAGAAAGTAGAGTTCAGTTTCACCGGCTGTGGCCAAACTGTTGACGTGTCGAACTTCCGTTTGTTGTATCCATTACTGATAGAATTTTTAGTTTCTTCGCGTTTTTGTTTTTTGTTTTTTGTTTTTGTTGTTTTTTTTGTTTTGTTTTTTGTTTTTGTTTTTGTTTTTGTGTCTTGATAGTTTTTCATCATTGAACTATAGGGCCTAAATTATAACTTTAAATAATCGTCAAATGAATCAATATACAGCATACCTAACTATTAGAACGAAATTTTCATAACATTAAAACAGAAAAAATAGTAGGGAATTTAGAAGACTTTACCAACAGGAATACTTTTATTGAATTCAAGTCAACAACGATGGCATACGCTTATATCAATTTATGTTACATTATAGAATGTACTCAATGATCAATAAAGTATTGATTTAATGTATCTAATGCGTTTTCTTAATAGTTATAGTGTATAATTTGATTTTAATAGTAGGGCCTACATGTACAAGTGACACATCGTGTTAAGAGCTTTGTTTAGCAATGATTAAACTATAATGTTATACATGTATGTAGGGCCTATAATTGCAGCGAGACTCATCTTCGTAGACTGTACACTATTTTCTTCGTATTCTAATTGTCATTATGATTATTGTAATTTGTTTAATTTCAATGAAGACTATTTGATGCCAATTGTGTGCGTGTATGTGTATGTGTGAGTAACTATGTGTGAATGCGTGTGAGTTTTGTAACCTGTGAATACGGCGTACATGTTATATTCTGTAAACAAGCCAAATTTTCCACGTGTATTTATGTCTTGTCGTATCTTATCTAATGTATATTATTGGATTCGGTATCCCAGTATTCGCGGTAATTTTTTAATTTTTATTATTTTTTGTAATAGGGAAAGCAAAGCAGCTCATCTTTTCTATTTTGAAATCTCTTAAGTTTACAAAGAGGGCCCTTTTCGGAAACGGGGCTTCAGAAGGTCCAGGCCAGTTATATTATTATTACCCATAGTTTGGTCGATCATAATAATTATGATTATTCTCACATGGATCGATAGAAAGAAACGTTTGTTCGAACGGGAACTGAAAGCTTTGAAAAGAGACCGCTTCGATCTTTTCGAGAAAAAATAACCCCTCTTTATGATTTTGCCCTTTTTTCCCCTTATTTTTCCAGCATCAATGGGTGTAGACATAGACAGAGAGAGATAGATATTGCTATACGTGTACATGTGTGTATACTTATTACTTTTTTTTAGTTGAGTAATAGCAAACATAATTAAATCTTTCTACATCTTTGGTAATAGTTTGGAAATGTTGGTGGGAATGGGTGGAATGTAGACTATTATTTTACCCAGTGTAATAACGAGCAACTTAAAGAGTTAAGCACAATGAGAAATAACAAACAGCAAAAACAACAACAACAACAACAACAACAACAACAACAACAACAACAACAACAACAACAACGGCCACAACAACAACAGAGCCGCGTTTTTTGAAAGTCTGTTTTGATCACGTGATGTAAAATTAAAACAAAACAAAACAAAACGCCAGCAACAATAAAAACTTCATGGGGAATGAGGGATCATTAGCACTATCATCAACCAATCTAGTTCAAATTCCTTCTGTCTGGATTGCGTCATACCATCATATACCAGTAATTTTCCAACAGCAACACACTATAGTGACTTTAGTAAATCTACTTGTGCTGGGAGAATGAGGGAGAAATTTTCCTCCGATCGCTAATGACTTCGCTCTTCCAACCGTGGCAATGTATTGTTGTGCTCCCTTGCTATGTTCTCCTTGCGGTGCAAAATTGCGCAAGTGGTAGAACGTTGGTCTCCGAATCGAAAGGTTCGTGGTTCCTGGTATAAAACCCTTGGTCGGTCAACAACAACAACAACGGCCACAACAACAACAGCCACAACAACAACAGCCACAACAACAACAACAACAACCATCAAAACAAAGTGAGCTTTTTTATTTGAGTGCTCTGTTAATATTATTTTAAAAGAGACGGGTGTGGGGATAGACAGAGAGAGAAAGAGAAAGAGAGAGAGAGAGAGAGAGAGAGAGAGAGAGAGAGAGAGAGAGAGAGAATAATAATAAAGACAATATTAAGACATTCTTATTTTCACTCACAGGCCTCTATTTAGCTTTATGCAATAAGGATACATGTAAAGCTGGCTTATTTTCTCCTAATATTCTTCTAAATATAAAATTTAAAAAAAATTAGTAGCGAGAGAGAAAGGGAGAGATAGGGAGGGTTGGGATATTCAAAGAAAGTAAGAGGGAGAGAGAAGGAAAATGGTGTGGGAGTGACAGGAGAGATATAATAGTAGAACAATATAAAGAGATAGAGAGAAAGACAGCGAGAGAGAAACAGACATAAAGAAAGACAGGCAGACAGACAGAAAGCAGAGATATTTGTCGGCACACACAGGACGAAGGTACAAGGCGATCTTTAAGGACCTTATGCTAGAAACCTACTACACCTACTACTAACCGTTGTAGTGTAATAATATTACACTACAACGGTTAGTAGTAGGTGTAGTAGGTTTCTAGCATAAGGTCCTTAAAGATCGCCTGGCGTGGAAATAATTTTCTCGTCTACATCATGTTAGCAATTACAGTGTAATATAAGACACGTTTCCTTAATTTAATGACATTAAACTCGAGTAGAATAGACGCGAATCGCATCACTGAAGATATCGGTAGCCTACCCACTACTCAGACTTAACGATGTACATTTTACACATAATTATAGCATACTAGTTTTTACTTAATATACATGCACAATGTACCTTATATAATACTTTAAATTTGTACACAATAATACATACTATTTTGTTAGGTGGGCATGGGGATACCCTGGGGTGAACGAATACTTTCTGGAGGAAATTGTTAATAAGCTATTCTCTGGCACCGCCAGTCAACCACTCGACCCGCCGTTCTTTCTAGGCCCAACGCGAGGATACCACTTAGCTTCGGCCTACAGTCTTTGACCACTGACCTCACTTCGCCCTCTCGTGATACTTGCAACAACATTCTGTGGCCATGACCTTAGCACCGGGAGGTTCTCTGGGTTCTAGATATTACGCAAAGTGCAAGGTCAAAAAAGCCGAAAATGCCGGAAATCAGGAAATTCACGAGTCATTGTTGTCACCGAGTGACTCAGTTACCGTGCGAAATCAGCCGAGGCGGTGAGCGAGGAGAAAATTATCGAGGTTCTCGTCTTTTGGATTCGCTCAGACAGTCAGTCAGTCACCCTGTCGCCACCGACTCGTTTAGCAGCTCTTAGATCTCACCTTAGTGCCATTCGGAAAATCAACACAAGACCTAGCACCATGCCTGGCGTTCAAGAACTCGTTGATTCAAAAATCGCCGGCAAGAAGGTGATGGTATTTTCCAAATCTCATTGCCCATTCTGCACCAAGGCGAAAAAAGTATTCCAGAAATATCTTTCAGAAAAGATCTTATCAGATGGCGACTATGAAGTAATGGAGCTCGACAATTCGTCCGACATGTCCAGCATCCAAGATTATCTGCTCAAAAAGACTGGAGGAAGATCGGTAAGACCAACTAGATTTACATTGAACATGCTCTATAATGAACAAAAAATGTTCCACATGTCAACAAACCAAGAGAAAACGAAGCACCACTCTTTTGGATGAACTAGAATATTATTGGATTTGATCTAGATTATAATTACATAACTACAATCTTGGTGTGAAGGTAGTTCACACTGTACCAAACCTATCTAAACTCTAAAAACTGGTTTTATTAGAAGGTTGTGCTTCTATTTGGGGCGTCCCTGGTTTGATTACACAGGCAAAAAAATGTCAGATTTTGTTGCCCACTGGTTGGGTTGGAGTCTGTATAATTAATGTAACCGGCTGAGGCATTTGCAGTGCCCTATTTAATGCGGGGTCCCCCACTAGAAGCCACCCTCCTTTAAATCGCTGTGTAAAATTATGCATCCTTGGATGATAAGGGTTTTCTTTGTTGGTTTGAGAGATCCCTAACTAACCGGCGCCATGGCTTCCTGCAAGCTAAATCCAGCACTGGACAGATGTCTTGACCCATATCCCCATGGTCTCTGTGTGGTAGCACAGAAATTTGTTCGTGGCCTAGTTAATATTTGACATTGAGAAATCATCTGATTAACCTACGCCTGTGGGGGACTATAAAAATGAATGCAATTTAAAAATGCGCTTTTGATCTATAAAGTTCATAAAGTCAAACCTCTTACATGGATGGTGCATTATTATTTTGTATAGTAGGTTAAACTTAAATGTCCAGCTACAGCCATTAGCTGAACTATACAGACCAGAAAGCTAGCGAAAATCGAGTCTTGTAATTTTCCTGGAAAGTGGGAGGGAGGGAAAGAAAGTAGAAAATGCAAAACAACTAGGTTGAATATGGCACTTAAGTCGCTGTCATTTAAAAGTTTGAGTTTGAGCCCTCTAAATATAGAAAAAGTACCAGTACATGTAGCCTACTCTATATTGACCTCCTTAATTTTGAAATGTTTAAAGCTCAAAGAGCAACTCCTAAACGTAGCATCTTTGATGTTTCTTAACTATAATACCCCCCTCCCCTCAAATTAGTCAAAAAGTCATAATTCTCATTTCTGCCTGATTAACCCAGGTTGCTTCATATACTAGCAATAAAGCCTATGTAGTGCTGACGCTGGAAGTAGTAAAAAGCAACCAGCTCAGCTTCTCATATACTAGGCCCACCTAAGCAGTAGATCTATCTGTTTTCCAAAAGTGCAAAAGATGCTAAAGTAATTTAGTTTTTACCCTTGTTTATTTTTATTGACTTTCGCAGTGTTTCACCTGAATGCCAAATATCCTCGTACATATTATATTTTGTGTTAATGTTAAAAGAACCAATAGAAATCTCCCTTTTACTAGTATTAGTTATTAGTCTCTTTTATTTGAACACAACTAGTTGAGATTGAAAATTAGGACCTGTTCATCTGTACAAAACACTACTGAGCTATTTGTAGCAGAAAACAGTCTCCTATAATGTACATGTTATTATATAAGCTAGAATTGGAAAGACTTCCAAATAGATTCTATCTAGTTAAGAACTGAAGAGGATTATAAAAGTTTTCATATGAAATGGGTTTTTTTTACCAATAGTACCCACACCAATGTTAAGCACCAATTTAACTCAAACCTAACCAACATAATTATCCTATACCGAGTTGTACCCTTGATAGTTCAGAATAAAAAAAATAAAGATGTTAGGTACCCGGACCCAGCAATTTTATTTGTTTTCTAGTTCAAGTGTCAAACAGGGGAGGGGGGGCGGTCATTGGGTAGAACATCGGCTTCCGACGCAAAAGGTGTGGATTCAAGCCTTCGCGATTGCGCTCCCTCCGGGTTTGGTCGGTGTCAGTTTAATGTGACCGGATGAGACGGGAGTCACGGTATCCCCACCGTCTTGTGTGTGGCAGCACACAAAATTGTCAGACGTTAGCCTTGGGGTCCGTCCACAATATAGCCTATATAGTGCTGATGTTGGACGTTAAACCAACTCAACAACAAATCAAGTATTAAATCATTAACTTTACCTGTATTTGACAGAAGCAAATTGCTAGACGTCTTGACTTGATCAGGCTTTTCATTAGGATAATGTGCATTTAATTTGAATAAATTATGAATCAGTAATGTACCCAAACCAGTAATTTATTTTCTATCACGAACACATTGAGAAATTTTAATGGTCGAGCTTTATCGACTGCAAATGATTTAAAACTACAGTTGCTCCTACATGAAAAAAATTTATGTCTTACATTCTCAAATCATTGTTATAGGTATTTTCACAATCTTTCCTTTCTCTTTGTCTCAGGTACCCAGGGTGTTTATCAACGGAAAGTTCATCGGTGGTGGTGATGACGTTGTGGCCAAAGATAAAAGTGGGGAACTGAAGAAAATGCTCTAAACCAGAATCATGCTGTGATGAAAAATGGAGGCATCATGCTGATTATTGTGTTATTTGAATGATGCATGTCTTAATTTTATTGTTTCGATCAGATTTTTCCAGTGACTCTTACTTAAAATGTGATTGTTTACAAAGAATAACCAAGAATTTTTTTTTTTAATCATCGATACAATACTTGTTCAGATTTTTTTAGAGGTACGATCATATTCACTTGTCAGTGACTAAGATTTAATTTTATTTAAACTGAGTAATCTTCTAATATTATTGGTAGAATTTTAAAAATTGATAAATGCAGCAGGTTTATCTACTTATGTTTGGAAAATCCTGTTGAATTGAAAAAAAACTCTTCTTCCACCTAAATCTTAATCAGATGTAGTTACAATGTTACCCTCTAGCCGGTGACCAAAAACGAATCAATTGCATTAAAAGTGAATAATAATTGTGTTTGAAATTGAAATTGAATAATATTAATACAGATTGTTGTATTAATACACGTACAAGTATATCAGGTATAGCTACCTATGTTTGGACATTCTTGTTGAATTGAATAAACTCTCTTTCTACCTTAATCACGATTGAAGATTTTAAAATCATTTTTGTGTAAATGAATGATACATTAACCATCTTATTTGTTAAAATCTCATGCTTTCATTGTCTCTGTCGCGTTATTACGCTTATAGCCGTTTTATATTTCAAGTTCTGACCCACTTAATTAAATGATCCCAAGCTTAGCTTTACAAGAGACCTTATACATTGTAGCAACCAAATGGATAATTTCAAAATGAAGAAAATGAAAACTCACTTCTTTTTCAGCGAACGAAAATGGTTAAGACTTTGATCTGGTTTTCATGGATTGATCCATTTGAATAAAGCTTGGCATGCTCTCTTTAACACCAGTACATGCAGTTTTTGATGGGATGTGCCTTCAGTACTGATTCAAGGCACACGAAATACTCATTGCCAAAAGATTTTGAGACAGTTCTTTGGGATAGTAGACGCTTTACTCAAAGCATTGATTTTCAGAGGGCAACATGTCCATCAAATCAAAATGACATCAGTTACACAATGTGTAACCACCAAATCCAAATAATTTGAATCTTGAAAAAAAATTCAATTAACTTCATTTATTGCCAAAATAAATGTAATGTGGTCATGATCTTTTCTTCTTAATTGCTTACATATGTACCCATGTACAAAACAATCCAGTCCTATGCAATTAAATGAAAATTCAAAATTCACTACATGTATAAAACAGAGTGTAAGCATTTAGAGATTTCATTTATTCTACAGCATATATAATCAATAATTTGTCAACATACAACTTTTTTTGTAACATGATAAGACCGTAACTAATGAAAATTCACCACAAAAAAGTTGTGTAGATTATGTTATGAAATGTAGGAAACGCCATATATAAAAAATGATAATCTATATGCACTCAAAGAGACGTAGTAATCCTATATAGCTGATCTTTGGCTTAATAAGGGTCTTGTTCAAACCAATTTTCCCCATTCTATTATTATAATGATAATATACTGAATCGTTAAATTCATTAATTTAATTTTTTTGTTTTTCCCAACCAGTAGAAGTGGGAAGAGAAAAAACTCACAACAATAATATCAAAAAAGCAAAATTTACCATACATAAAAATTATAATGCAATTTTTCTAAAGAAGAGAGCACAGATATAGATCTGTGAAAATACACTGTCCTTACAATTCTTTGGGAGCCTGAAGTTGTTAAGCGACGTTTCACCCGGTCACATTTTATCCTGACCATGCATATCGTGTTGCTTAAGCTTTGAACAATATTTTGAAAGAAAGATAAAAGGGATAGGAGTGGAATAAAAATCAATAACACTATTGAGAAGTTGGCATTAGTTTACGCCTTTCAATTTTCACTCATAACGGGACCTCAGGTTCGTAAGTTGGCATTAGCAATTATTTTTTCCTTAACTATAAATTTGCAAATTAAGTTAAAAAAAGAGAAATGAAAATAATATATAACTTTTTAATTATACATGTAATATACAATATTTAAAAAAAATCATTTTCTTAAAAATGTACTGACTACTATTTACCAAATGAATAGGACCCTCTTAAAAATGAAAAACTAAGGAAACCTTATCTCGAGCATGCATTCACACAATAGATAGATTTTAAACAATTGACAATGAAAATGGCTCCAATGAAAACAAAATAGATCAACAATGTGGTTTTGCTAATTATCTTAATCAGTGACATACAGTAATGTAAATAGGCCTTAAGATATGACATCATTAATTCAAATCGAGATCCCATAGATTTAAAGTGAAGAAACATAATACATGTATAACACTTCACAAAGATTAGTTCTTTGAATATGGGGGATAATTGTTTATCATGCTCTTCATAGCTTTATCACGTAAAAGATCTAAACATGTGCCATTTGCCCACAATATTATGTTCTCTTTTGTTGACTTGCGTTAGCCCCACCATTAAACAATACTTAATCCTTTTGCCTAATGAGCTAACTTGAGGCTAAATTAGAGTTATGCCTTTGAATTCTTGGTGAAATTCCTACATGTACTACAATGGATATGTCCATTTGAAGATAAAAGTTTTAAAACGTCTATTATGAATGCACAGCACTGGGCAATTAGTTAGGTCTTAATACTTTATCCATGTTTAAAAATTAAGTACTATCTCTTTAATGCAGCAGCCTGAAACTAAGTACAGTAAAACATGCCTACAGCGGGATTTTCCGGCCCAGAAGAAAAGTCCCGCTGTAGGCAAGCTCCCGCAATAGGGAAGCAAAGGGGAGTTAGCGAAAAATTATCAACAAAATTACTCCCTTGCATAACAATAAAATAAACGTAACTATTGGGCCGTAGGCACTCTTTTTATATTACTATTACAGTATTAGTATTATTAGTTCAAATTTTTTGTTTTGCGTTTTTGTTTTTGTTGGTTTTTTTTGTTTGTTTGTTTCTATCTGCTTTTTTAAATACACTTTTCACTTTTGATAAAAGTGGTCTGGTTTGAATTGCCCTTTGTTGATAGCTGACATGATCGGTTCTTTATCTCTTAAGAAGGTGTAGAAGGTACCAGATGAAATTTCATAGTCTGCAAATTTGGACTTTCGTTTTTTTCTTCCTATCAACTTCGTTGATTATTTCAGTCTTCTTTTCAATCGAAAAACATTTCCTTTTGTAAAAGTTGTGTAGATTATGTTATGAAATGTAGGAAACGCCAAATATAAAAAATGATTATATGCACTCAAAGAGACATAGTAATCCTATATAGCTAATCTTTGGCTTAATAAGGGTCTTGTTCAAACCAATTTTCCCCATTCTATTATTATAATGATAATCAATATACTGAACCGTTAAATTCACCAACAATTTAATTTCCCAACCAGTAGAAGTGGGAAGAGAAAAAACAACAATAATATCAAAAAAGCAAAATTTACCATACAAAAAAATTATAATGCAATTTTTCTAAAGAAAAGAGCACAGATCTGTGAAAATGCACACTGTCCTTACAATTCTTTGGGAGCCTGAAGTTGTTAAGAGCGGCGTTTCACCCTGTCACATTTTATTCTGACCATGCATATCGTGTTGCTTAAGCTTTGAACAATATTTTGAAAGAAAGATAAAAGGGATAGGAGTGGAATAAAAATCAATAACACTATTGAGAAGTTAGCATTAGTTTAAGCTTTCAATTTTCACTCACAACAGAGGGCCTCAACATAATACATGTATAACACTTCACAAAGATTAGCTCTTTCAATATGGGGGATAATTTTTTATCATGCTCGTCATAGTTTTGTCACGTAAAACTAAAAGATCTAAACATGTGCCATCTGCCCACAATATTATGTTCTCTTTTGTTGACAAGCGTTAGCCCCACCATTAAACAATACTTAATCCTTTTGCCTAATGAGCTAACTTGAGGCTAAATTAGAGTTATGCCTTTGAATTTTTGGTGAAATTCCTACATGTACTAAAATGGATATGTCCATTTGAAGATAATCAAAACATCTAGTATGAACCCACTGTACTATCTCTTTAATGCAGCAGCCTGAAACTAAGTATGAATATTGTTATTTTAAAAAGCCTTAATTATCAAGACAATGAAACTAATCCCTTGAGTTAGTAGAACGACATTAAGCTATGAGATGAAGTGTTGATTTTGATCTGAGCTGTAATACATGTATGTACCATTTTAACGGTGAAGCAGAAAGGCAGTCGGTCCCTAGCTCAGGATTACAGAGTCTTTAATTTTTTGAAAACTCTGTGACCCTACTTTTTACAAGATATGATAAGTTGTATGCAGTCCCTGCGAAATAATTGCAGATGCCTAGAAAAGACCACCACTTAGATTAATCTTGTATTGAACGAATGTATGATAATATGTACCTCTTCCCATCAATCCATCCAGCAGAAGCAAAGAGATTCTGACATTTTTTTGTTGAATTGCTCAATTTAAATTGAGACATGTATGTGTATTTATTGCCAAAAGGGAAAATTCCTAGTACTATTTTTTTTAACCACATACAAAGCTATCTCTCTGAATTGCAATGGGCAGAGCTTTCAATGGTAATACAAGAAGCTGCTAAGCTCTTTAAGAAGATTGAGGTGCAAAAGGTCTTAATTTAAAAAAAAAAAAAAAGAAAAGTATTTCCTCTGACATTTGCGCTTTAAACATTTTATAAAAAAAAGGTTCAAATTATACTACCATGATTCATGTATATTTTAATAATTCAGATCAGGGAGTCCAAACTGCAATTCAAATAAAAGAGATGAAAACATTAATAATGCATGATATAAGAGTATGAGCTTGCATCCACTTCATGTTATCAGCCTTACTTTTAAATGAGTATGATATTGTATAAATGATACAACCCATGACCCAATACATGTATCTACACACAGCTAATTTTTAATCATATTAAGACAAAGGTAGGAAATCACAGTGATCTTCATAAACAAAAAAAACAACAAGAAATTACTTTAAACAAATAAATAAATTGATCAGTTGTTGATAGACACTCATAAGATTCTTTATACAATACAGGTTTACCAATCATTGAAAAGTTATTATCTTTGACTACATCTTGTTCACAGCTTCATTTTTTTAATTAAAGTGACAGCTTAACTAAATTGACATCCGTGAGTATATATTTACAAGAAAAGATATGTTTTAGCAGCATAAATGAAGCCTTTCTAAGGCTCTTAAAAACAATTAATATATGAAACGGATGTCAATTTTGTTGATGTCTTTATTCTATCAACTCCTCAACGCTTCAAGCCTGGCTTTCATTTCGTCAATGTCTTCATCATCATCTTCTTCAAGAGCTACAGCCTTTGCAGCGGAGCGAGATGGTCCTGCTTTGGAGGCCCTAGCTCCTTCTGTTTCCAGAACAGGCAGAGAATCGTGCACTGCTTCTGGTGCTTTGCCAAGCTCTCCTGTAAATTAAACAAAATGAAAATAATGCAGTCTTCCGAAATTAAAATGATTTGAATGTTCAGCATATTGCAACTACCCCACATTCTATAGGTTCAATGAGATCAAGAACTGTTGGTCCATTATTAAAGAAGCTAACCTTCCATTGAACGCACATGAATTTAACTGTCATTTCTAACAAAGGTGTCAAAAGGGCACATTTAATTGCAACAAACAATAGATGTATTTATGTCACATTGCCTTATTATCAAAGAGGCATGATTACATTGACCAGAGACATCTCAAACTGTTTATACTCTGCTGACAAAAGTGTTTACTATTTCTAAATTACAATACATGTAGTAAACCAATACAATTCAATTGTAAAAGGTATCATTCTCAAGTATAAGGTAAAATCCAACAAAACAGTTCAGCTCAGTTAACATTCAAAAAGAAGATAAAACTGAAGTGACCACCAATGTAAACAATAAACCTGAGACCATATAAGTTAATAAACAACTTTTTTTGTCTTCTCATGGACGTACAATGAATGTGAGCTAGGCATTTTCTTGAAAAAAAAAAATTGGACATACTGCATATATTATATTTCAGAACGTCGTTAAAAATCAATAAAAATCAAAATTGAAAACTATGCCGAGATGATTATTTGCCTATATACTAGGAACTTAGGGTTCATTGCAAATAAAGTTTTACCTGCTGTAAGTTCATAAAGAACTTTGTCAACCTCCTCGTCAGCCTCTTCATCCAAGTCTTCGTCATCTAGAGACTCCATTGTATCATCCATCATTTCTTCAATGATTCCAGCCTAGTAAAGGAGTGATTAACATTGGGGTTAATAAGTTAAACAGTGCTATAAACCCTGTACTAAGGGTAGTTTTTATTTTTAGAGAAACTTCTGCATAGTAACTAAGTATTGAACAATAATTTATCAGAGATCCCTAGTGGATCATTGTTTTTCTTTACTGAGCCTCTCTCTCTGTAAAGCAGCATAGTATTAATCACAAAACAGAACTCCTTGACTGAACTTTTGACTTGCCAACCTCTTTTTTTTTTGTATGAAAACCCTTAAATTTACAGGAGATTGGCATCAGTGATTTAAAATATTTTATTTTATGATACTAATTAGTACTGCATTGAAGTCTTTCTTTAAAAAGAATGTTAAATCATATACTACGTTCACAATTCTGCTATGATGTGATTATCTTGATTTTTGTGCATCAAGGTAATGCAATAGATTAATAGAAACAAATATGGTATACTATGCAGCAGTGATTAAGTTAGCTAATCACCCTGTTGAATTGATGTAAAAATCTCATTCACTTATTGATTCAAGATTTAAAGCTCCAAGTACAGAATGTGTTTTAGGTACTGAGTCTTCAGATCATGTATGTTTTTCGACAGCCAAGTTATGAGACAGGGAGTTTTACTTACAAATGTAATAAAACCACAGCTAAAGTAACTGCCAATCTAGTTGAATATAACCCAACAGAAATGGATTTAGGACTGATATAATCGACTGATCGGCCATCAATGTTTTTAGGGTTAAGGCCACACTATTACATCTAACTAAAAAACACAAGGGTGATTCTTGAAAAGAAAAAAAAACAAACACTTACAACACACAAGTTTCTATTCAATTCAGAATTTTATCCTACCTTCATCATTTCTTTAGACATTTCTCTCATGGTGGCCTGTATCTCAGGTAATTTGATCAACTGCTGCATGCTCTGCATGACCTCTGTGCTCTTTGCCAAAGCGCCAGCCACCCTCAATGTTGCTATGAGTAAAATGAAAACTTTCAAAAATTGCTTCATATAGCTTTCGTTCTAAAGAAAATTGAAGTTAATTAAAGAGGAAAAAATTTGTTTCCTATTTTGGTAAAATTTTGGAGAAAAAAACCCTCTTTGCATTCACAATGAGTTTCAAACTTCTTACAATCCATTCAAGAAAAAAAAAAATAAGAGAGAAAGAAATTCTCAGTCTATAGCCTCAGAATATAAACTTAAGCCATGTAAATTTTCTTTGGATTGTGCAAGAAAGATTTTAAGAAGTGAAACAAAAGATCAACCGGTAAAGCATACAACAAATATTTGATATGAGAGCATCCTATAACATGGACACATATGAATGTAAATTTATCCAACAAAGAAAATCTTTTGGGCTGAGACTTACACAGCTGATGTTTCATGCTCATCTGTACAGAATTCAGGTGAGCTTTAGATGCATATAATTTATTTATCTGCTTGTCTGCTTTCACAATCTCCTTTGCCAGAATGCGGCATGAATCCCTTTCTCCTCTTTTGGCAGAGTCTTTAATCATACGTTTTGTTTTTTCTTCTTCCCTCTGAATCCCTGAAAAGAAACAGACAAAAAAAAATATTGAATCTTTATGCATAAGAATTGAGATTTGGGGTTTACCGTAAGTCTAAAGATATAAACAAGTTAAGTCTCTGCACTTTCGTCTAAATACTGTCAACAGTATATAAGAAAAATATGCGGTACCTAAAAATATCAACTTATGTACACATTTAAGTTATAAACTAAAATACAAGTGACTTCAGAGAAACTGACAAATCTCCTTAGTTTGATTATTTTGCCTCTCCAAATTTTCTTCATTTTATCCACAGTACCGAGCCAACAAGGAGAAATGTATTATGGATATAATATATGTTTACACAGGGATTGACATGCAGTTCTATAAATTCAGTTGATAGTCCATCTCTGAAAAAATTGAAACCAAAGAAGAGTTTGGACAGGATACTGATTATAAATAACTTTGAAAAGTGCAACCAAATAAATACCATAAATAAACATACCTCTTATTTGACGCTCAATATTGTTTCCCTCTTTTCGAAGCTTGTGTGTCCATTCTGTCACCTGAGGAAGAAATAAAATCAAAATTTAAAATCAAAACTATAACATAATGTGCGAGAAAAGACATTTCTCTTCTGCATCATTAATGTGATAAGTTTTGGGTACCTTTATCATCTACATAATGATTTACCACGAGAACTGTTTATATATTTTCATGCATAAAGTTCCAATTCAATAACAAGAAACTGGTGATCAATGTTCACACACTGACACAGTAGCTAAAAGGTAAACATTGGAGGCTCCATTAAGTATGCTATATTGCATTTTTAAAAGCGAGGTCATTCCTTTCACTATCAACATGATACAAAATTTTCAATCAATGCCAATTCAGATCTAAATCTTCTTTAAACAACAATTTCTTAACCTTACCATTTCTTTAGGATTTGCCTGTTGAGATTTTCCAAACAAACCCATTTTTTTAAGATAGTTCACACTCTCTGTCAAACCTGAAAAAAAAAGAGAAGAAAAAGGTAAGCATTAAAGAAAGTTTTCAGAGTTGACTTTTAAAGTCAGTTGTATTTCAGTAGCGAAGTCAAAGGGCTGAGGTTTCGTTACAGGCAACGCCATAATAAACATAACAAACTTTACTATCCAGTAGTTTAGTCTATAGTGGTTTTTGTTTTTTTTGGCTGTCTTTCTCAATTATTGAAAGTTTTAAAACAACTTTGCCGTTTCCCGAAGTGATTTTACCTCCTCAATAAGCTAAAACATGTTCAATGAATAAGAACTGCCTCCTTAATTTGACTTTGAGAGAACACCGATGCTGCTCGAGCTTGCAAGACTGGGAGTAGACTCAACTAAGATTATAAAATATTTTTGATTGTCGGTAGTCTATACCTGCGTTTAATTTCCAGAAGAAACCTACAGACATATGAGTTGAGTAGGCAGCAAACAGAAACATCTGCCATTATGACCAAAGAGGAACATTTTGTTTCAAATGCCCACTCCAAGATCAAACAGTAGGCCTATACCACAAGGATCAATGATTATTTATGATACCATTTAAAGACAATACACTACCTTTTAATCTGGTTATAGTCTAGATATACAGGCCTAATATAGCTGGCGTTTGGTGTCGATCAGTTTCATTAAGTGGCCAACTCTAACAGTGGGAAAGAGGCCTAGGTTAAAAATAAACAAAACAAAACACGAACTCTAGATTAGATACTCTCTATGGGGACACTTCCTGAGAATTGGCATCTAGATTCTACAACAATGTATTACTAAACACGACCACTCAAATCGATAAATGAGTTATTACGTTTTGTCGCAAAACTCTTTACGAGATTTTTGCTATATATTAAACATTTAATGCTAAATAAATGCAAATTACCTTTAGATACAATTGTGTTTTCTTCGGCAGAGACAACTTTTAATCTATATTTCTCTAGATGCCTACCCTATGTTGTTATTGTTGTAGCTTGAGAATTAGCCAGAATTTTCACGTCGTAGAGTGAGACATGTAAGTCTTATGTTTTTGCTTCAAAAGTGTTATTAACCTGGCATTTCAACTGTGCTGTTTTAGGGAATTTCTATTGTTCATGCCTATTGAGCAAAAGAGGTGCAACCGATGCACGTATAATCCCCGAAGCAACAGTTACTTCTTTTCATGTAGAAATCGAAATTTTCACGGAATTTGGGTCACTGATATAAAAAATCGAAGATGGATGGGATATCAGGGCAAAACTAAGAGGATTAGAAAAACAGTATACTGTACTGCCAATCCCCATTTTTTCACACCCAGTTAACCGTGCCAGTCCCAGACTAGCCATCCGGCTGCTCGGGCGGACTTCTCAGCAATGCGGGTGTTAACCTTTTTCCATCACGCCGCACACATGTTGTGCGGCTTGATATGCTCTTGTGTTAGCACCCTTTTGTATTGATCTGTACACTTTCCATTTCAAAATAAGAAAAAACAAAGCTTTTAATTTGTCAGATTTTTGTTGTGGAGCGCTAGATCAATTTCATCGTCACAGAGTGCGCTTTTCATAGGGGCTGTGGAGCGACCACTCCATAGGTTCTATGGACAAGTTGATAAATCGTTGATATCTCCCACACCCATTGATGGATTCATAGCAATTATCATAAAAACAGGTATAATACCTCTTGACAAACAATTTCAAAACTTGGGGCAGTCTGCCGGACCAAAATAATTGATGTATGTGTGCAATTAACTGATAACCAAATACTCTCAAATGTTCTTAACTTGCAAATAATATATCCAATAAATATACTCTTTCTACTTATGAACAAAAATATCCCGATATCCTCGAAATGTTTAAAGTGCAGTCCTCATTAAAGTAATATTACTCTGTTTAGTCTACAGATAGCCTAGTATGACATAATCATAATTTAAAAAAAACACACACACACACAAATTAAAGCTACAAGCTAATTGTTGGGTAAATACGAAATTAATATTCTTTTCAGAATTAGGCTTCTTCAAATGTTCACAAAATTGATTCTTATTGTTCTATAATCCCATCTATCTTCGAATCCCCTAAATCGTAACCTATTTCTTAAAACTTATAGAGTAAATTCTGCCGATGATTTTGTGGATGTAAGTCTATAAGTAAGAGAGAGAGAGAGAGATTGAGAGAAATAGTGAGAGAGAGAGGGAGGAGAGAGAGAGAGAGAGAGAGAGAGAGAGAGAGAGAGAGAGAGAGAGAGAGAGAGAGAGAGAGAGAGGAGAGGTGGGTGGGAAAGAAGACATTCAGCAACTGAACCGTGGAATTTAATCGAATTATTAAATTATAACACTGGAAAAAACGAGGCCCATTCTAAACAACAAAACAGTGCTGTATGAAAAAAATAAAAAAAATAAAAACAACTTTGTAACTTGGGGTTCATAATGTTTCCCAGGTTCTTCCGCGGATAAATAATTTCTCAACGTGAAAGGTAAGTTTAGAGACATCGCACGATTTGACATTAATGCCAGTTAGGACAAAAAAAGTGACACGAAACTGAAACTAAACCACAGATTAGCCACTATTCAGCCGGCAAATCCAAGTCAGTTGTTTACAAACGATTGTAAAGGATCTAGAGAAACCGCAGCTTTGGAAGATGTAACGAAAGTTGTGTCACCGACAAGAAATAACACTTTTCCAATCAAAAGTCGTATGAAATGCTGAAAAACATTCTTCGCAGGTTGTTCATCAATAGTAGGAACTAAAACGTTGCTAGAAAATCTTATTTCACTTAAAAATATTGCTTCTATGAAAGTAAATCACCAATTATCGATAACGAAGTTATAGATCTGCATCTAATTTTATACTTTTAAAATGCAGATCTAGATCTAGTAGATAGGTATGTTGGGTAAATTGCTTTCATATGTGTCAATTCTCCTTCCCTAGCTAGACTTATACCAGACTAAGTTTACTATTTAATGAACTCTTGCTGGTTCTGATAATTAATCTGTGTGCTGCCTCACAGAGTAAGTGGGTTGGGGATTCCATGACTGTCTCAGCCGGTCACATTCAAACTGACACCAACCTAACCAGTGGGCGATGAAGTCCCCAAAGCAAGGCTCGAACCACGGGCCTCCTATATTGAAAGCTGATGTTCTACTCCAGGGCCACTACCCCCCAATATAATCAGTGTCTATTCGTACTCGGGTACGCCTAAACAAAACCATTTATTTGTACACGGGTACCAATAAAAATTTTGAATTATTTTGTTTATCCATACACGGGTAGACTATAGGCTTATCAGTCGGTAGATCTACGAGTATAAAATGTTCTTTATTGGTATGCCTATACATGTTTTCCACACTGCACTAGGCCTACCACTCAGCCACCCAAGACAAAGCCCACTTGGCTTTGCTCTCTCATGCAGTAACAGTAACACAGCAATTCATCTTGGCTCTCAATTGGCAGTTTTCAAGCATTTGATTCAGCTCTTTTTACTTGACGCATTCTTTTTTCATAAGGAGATCGTCAGAAAAAAATGAAACAAATTTCAGCTAATTTGCAGCAATATTGCAATGTAAAGTTCCTTGATGCTTGGAGACCTTTGAAAAAAAAATAGTCTGTTCTATGTAGACATGTCTGTGTTCTGTAAGTTTTGTTCGGTTAAAAAAAATGCATAGGCCTAATCTTTCATAATTCAAATTAGTAAAAATACCATTAAATTTTGCAGTCCCATGTTCAGAAACAAAGTCTTTGCACTGATTTTAAATTCCAAATAAATTAAATTCTATTTAGCTTGCAAAATCAGTTGTAGGTACTTAGTCCTACTTGGAGTCCAAGTGCATGATTCTCACTCTCAAGTTTAAAGTAGGCCCAAAAGTGAAATCTTTCTTTTAGTAACAAATAAATAATACATTTTAAAAACCTAAATTGTCTATTTTTAGCACTCAATTCTTTTTCTTTATTTTTATCTCTGCATGTTGCATAACTTGTTTCAGATATTATATTACACCTAAAACTGAAACTTGAGTATGGTAGTGTAATGCTAAAAAAAGTAAAAACGAGCTGTAGATCTATAAACAAAATTTGATTATAATACATGCAGTGTTAACTGTTACATTTATTATCCATTTCCAAACGTTAACAAATGCAAAAAGTGTCAGATGTTAGTCGTGTGCCCAATCAGTATGGTCTATAGCCCTGACGTGGGACATTTGAAACAAACAGCTAAAAGTCATGTAAAACAGGGAACCCTCACCAGTCACGGTTCTCACACAAATTTTAAAAAAGGCGAATTAGATCTAGATTACATTGCACAAGGTTTGCATTACTTTTTTAAAAAGGTATTATGTGTAGAGAAATAAAAAAAAACATATTCATCTATCACATCACGAACACTCGTAACTAGATCTAAGCTTACTACGTGTATTTTTAATAAAGTTCCATCTTCTGTTACCCGTGTACGAATAAACAGTTCTATCTACTGGTACCCGTGTACGAATAAACAGTTCTAACTACTGGTACCCGTGTATGAATAAACGCAGCCTTTTTTTATTGTATTGGCATATTCTAAATACGCGCTACCATGATGTACTTACTACTCTAGTACTCTAGATTTATATTATAGACTCTAGTTTAGAAGTACACTCTATTCTAGACACCAAGAGTCGCCAGTACAACATCACTGTAACTTATGACGCGTCATAAGCCCCTTTCAAATATTTGTTGCTACGAGTCATAAATTACAGCTACGTTGTACTTACTGTGTCAGACTTACAGCCCCAAAAATCAAGGCAGTATGTTTTGAGGGGCACTCTTACTCTGAAAAATCAATTTATTAATATTGTATTGGATTTAATGAGACCTGTACCAACACACTGTTAACTGTAAGAGTGCCTTTCAAGTCATAACTTGATTACAATCTAGATCTAGATTACCGTCTTACTTTCTTATTTTATTTTGTTATGAGTTTTGAAAGGTATAGAATTTAAGACCGATAATTTATTCACGTATCTAGATCTAGATTAGTTTTTAGGTCTAATCTTTTAAAGGCTGGAATCTATTTATAATCTCTCAGAGATTAAATTTTAAAGTTCAGAAATTTATACCAAGAAGGTCTGAACCAATGATAGAGGGAATTTCAGAAGGCCTTCATATGCCAATCTTCTAAAAATTCAATTGAAACTCAATTTTCCTTAAATCCCTTGGGAATGTAAACAAGGATTTTCCTTTGCAGTTCTCTTTGGGGAAAAAAAATTACACAGTTGATAGCACCACGAAATGTGTCAGAATTTACTGTTTTACTTTAGCTTAACTAGCCATATTTGTTGACACTGACAACCGGGTTCACCCCAATCTCGAACTGTGGCAGATCACTCTGAGTTCTTTGTAAAATGACAATAATTCAAAAGATTGGATATTATTTACACAGAAAATGAATTGACTTAAGATGTACTCAGTACTGATCTCAAATTTTATTCTTTAACAGATATTCTAGCCCTGTAAGGATGTCGAGAGACACAAGAAAGTGTATCAAGGATTTTGTTCATCAAATATTGAAAGCTGATGTGCTACTCCAGGGCCACTGTAAGAAAGATCCTTGTCTGGCATCCCAAACAAGGAGGACTTGACCGATTAATCAACCCAATCATTGGGGAGCAAGCCAGCAAGGTGGCTTGAGTGGGATTCAACTCTGCATTGGAGGTTGATTTATAACGTTAAAACCTACTCTTTACCCTGTGCGATTCAGGTTCTGATATACAGCGGCCATATTATATTTGAGGCAAGATAAATTGGTTGATATATTGATAATGATATACATAGTCTGAGGTAACCACTTGAGTGCTTTGGGGTCGAATTCAATCCCTATTTCGGAGGCAATTATGCAAATGTGTATGATCATTACCGCGAATACCTATTAAAGTCTGTCCACTTCCATTCACTGGTTCAAATCATGTTCTCCACTTTCAGAACATCTATTCATTGGAGTTTGGCTAAAGAGATACCAAATTCACAGCTGCGCTCTATGGTTACATCATTTTTTCAAATCTATCTGACCATTCAAGTGGTTAATCAATGAAAGGTAAAATATTAGATCTAGGTGCCTTCAATAATGACAATTTCCTCCACCATAAAGGTCTGATCAAAAGCAAGTAATTTAAATGCAACTTTTTATTTTCTTTCATCTTTTTTTTTTGCTCTCAAAGTTTTAAATACAGGTCTAATTATCTTGCCTCTTATATTGAATATGTTCGCCATCTTATTGGGTCCGGGACCACTCTAGGTTTAAAGGAGTAGTGATTTTAAACCCCAGCGCTACCAGGCTCCTGTGGTCCGCTCATTCATTATTATTACTATAAAAATGTACTTAATTTTATGACTGATGAGGGCAATAGATGAAAGTTATCACCTAGTTGTGCTTTGAGTAATGTACTCAATTGATACCATGAAGAATAGAGTTTTAAAACATTTGGCAACTGCAATGATTTATATATCTTTATCTGCAAAGTACTGTGAGAAATAAATTGTTGACTCTTAAAATATTTTTTCAGAGCAAGTCAAGCTATTCCATAATCCGACTTTTATGTAAAACTGAGTGGAAGTTTGATGACCATAAAAGGAAGCAACGACCATTTATGGAACCTCCACTCATGGTCTTTTGAAGTTACAATCCGCCGTTCACCGAGGCCTTCTTGTCTGACACCTGTCTAGACACGCAATCTTCCTAGTAACATCGACGCACTGGCTCGTGGTGGTCAGTGAAGCATGTCAAACAAACATACCGAATGTTAAGTCATCTTTTGTTTGCCGCACCTTTCATGGTCAAGACTGGTAAATGACGCTATGGGGTGGTCGCTTTAACAGGTTAAAGACCATTTTGGTAGAGAAAATAGGTGGTCGCGGTCGCGTTGGAGAGGTGGTCGTTTTATGGGGTGTATTTATGTAGTAAAAAATCAAGGGCGTGGTGGATAGCTGGTCGCTTGACCAGGTGGTCGTCTTAGACAGGTGGTCGCTTGAGCAGGTTTGACTGTAGTTTCAATTGCTTAGATCAATTTTATGTTTGCCTCCACCCCCTTCCCTGCCCGCATTTAAATTGTCGATTCTTAAAATATTTATTCAGAGCAAGTCAAGCTGTTCATATATGGTTTGTTTCATTAGTTCCAGTGTAAAAAAAAAAAATTTTTTAATGTACAAATACTTTCATACATGCTACTTGATTCAAGGTCCTTTTATAGAGAAAGGAAAGGTGTTAAAATAGGTCAATAATCTTTCGAGGAATTGATGGAATCAAGTGCATATAGGAGCTGTAGGCTGTTGTTTGTCAAGTTTTTAATAGTTGGTTGCTGTGGAAAACAGTCTCATTTTTTTTTTTTTGTGATCATCTCTGGTCTTAGATGAGGAAGACTGCTAAGTTTTGGAACTTAAACTTAAGGTAGATGGGAGTAGTCCTGAGTTCATCAGTAGTAGATTGTTCAATTCATGGTTAAGAAAACTTAATAATTTTACCCCAATTGTTTTCAGTGATGCAAATTTTCTGTTAATATATGGATTTTCAGTACACCTTTATTTTTATAACATTTAGCAATCTAGAGATTTCATGTGTAAATATAAAATTGGTGCCAAGACAGATCTATAGTATGGCTGTAAGTGTCCCAGTTTTGAAATAATTTAGTTAATGATCTAAAATATCTTACATTTCAATTAATGTCTGATTTGAGAGAAGAGCTGTTCATAACATCTAATTCCTTTTCCATTTCCACATTCACTTTCAGTTAGTTGAAAACACAGTTAAAGAACACCATGGTGGGCTCTCCCTTAAGCCCTCAAGATGCTGCAGCCCAGCTGACTGCCTTCAAGTCCTATGTGCAGCTCATTGCTGACTCTACGCCTGGGAGTGAGTTATACTGTTGTTGTTGATCTGATGATAAAATAATCATAGTTATTACAATATATATTTATAGGTTATAACAAAGCAATAAAAAGTAACATGAAAATAAACACTTTTCTGGCAAATTGAGTTTAACATTTATTTGATTTATGAAGTGAAAAGGAAGTGATCTAAATATAGGTTCATACTTCATCACTTATTTGTTAAAACAAAACCTGCAGGCACTGGATTACAATTAAACCTTCTTGTTTGTTCTGAAATGGGGATTGATCCTTTAGTTGACTATGTTTAAAGTTGTATGGCTGAATCAATTTTGTTTGGTCAACCTCAAACAAGGCACAAGTAATTTCTGAATTTATGTAAGTGATAAAAGGTTTGTGGATACCATTAATTTTTGTTAAATTCATTATTGATAATGTTAAAACATTATTCTTCTCTTTCCAATTCTGCAGTTGTTGAGAAAAAACTCAAGGCAGCACAAGAGCTGAGTGAAAATTTTGAGGTAAGAGATAGATATTATATTTCCTACTCTTTATTTTTTCTTATAATGTTGGTTGCCATTTTTTGTGGAATATTTTATGTTTGAGAATTAAATTGAATATTCAACAAAAAGATGATTTTGGGCTTGAAATAACTGTCATTTTAGCCATTTTTCTTGTGTACGCCCATTTAACAAAAATGTTCAATTTTTGTAAAGCTCATATAGATAAATAAAATAAAAGTGATGTGAATCAATGTATTGGAGGGGTTGGAGAGTTAACAACAATTTTTTTTTTAAATTTTGTTGCAATGACTTGATAGTGCCTTGTACAGGATGCTGATTTTATCACAGTTACAGTATACTAATTACTATAATGTATGAGCTTTTTTTTTTTTTCAAATTTTCAGAGCATCGTGACTTTGCCACAGTACCCCCAGTTTCTGGCTGAGCTCATGCGAATCTTTTTGAAGATTCTAGATGAACAAGAGCCCCAATTCATTGCAGAACAGAACATCCAGGTAATGTTTTTGCACTGGAAACAATTTTATTGTGCAGGAGTATCACATGTCACAAAAGAGCATTTTCTTTGATATACATATCAACTCAGTGGCTCTTCAATCTCATTTAAACAACATCCAGATGAAAAAAAACAATCTGTTCTTCTCTTTCAAGTCCTGCATGATCCCCTCTCAAAAAAATTTAGTTGTCCTTTTTGCCCAAACCAATCACAGACTCATATTCTCAAGTCAAACAGATTGGAGAAGGTTAAATGAATTTGATCCATTAGTAATGTTTATGCATAGAACATAAGATGTTAAAAAGACATTTTAAATTGTGAGAACTCCATTGCTTTTCATCTTGGCTACCATTTCCTATTAAAAATATTATATTGTTTTTATTTCAGCAACTGCGCAAACTGCTTTTGGAGATTATCCATCGCATACCATGCAACGATCACCTGAAAAAATATGTGCCACAAATAATTACACTTATGTTCAGGCTTCTAAAGGTAAATGATCTTAAAGTAAAGACAGACATAATTTTAAAGTAACCATTATTCCTCTTTCAAAAATCATTTAAAAGAAAGTATTGTTGAGTAAATAAGAACATTTTTAACTATTGAAAAAAAAAATCAAAGCATATAAGTTCCAAGCTTTTAAGAATATTGGTTGGTCTAAAAAGAACACTGTATATTCCAGGTGGAGAATGAAGACAATGTTTTGGTGTGCATTCGAATACTCCTTGATCTTCACAAGCATTACAGACCCCAGATGAATGAGGAGGTTAGTAAGATACTATTGATCACTTCAATCAATAAAATGATCTTTTTATTTTGTATCAGCTAGTGTTAAGAAGCCAGCCATTCACAAATAATATCCTTGTTTATCAGTTTTTAAAATTTCTGTTTATTTAATTTTTAAAATTGAAATTTGGGTTTAGGAATCCCAATTTTTTTTCTTATGTAACTGTTAGTAGAAGGTGGCTCTCTTTACTATAAGTTATTTTTTTCTTCTAAATTAATCACGTCTTGATACACATACCCCAAAAGTGTTATGATTACACAAGGCTTTAACTTTGCATTTCACTTATTTCAGCCCTGTTCACTGAACAACATTTAGACAGATTATGTGTAAATGTAATTCAACTAAGAAAATAAATTTAATAATAATGATTGAATAATGAGTTTGATGCCTTTTTGCTTGATTCTGATTGTACTATGCTCTCTATCATGCTTGTTGTTGTGATTGATCATGGAGTGGTCTGTCTTATGCAAACAGTGGGAGATGTTTATTGATTCTTATGTTCACAGGATTTTTAAGATTGCACAATTTTGATTTTGTATCTATGGCTCTAATTTTTTTAAACACTTTTTGCCACTCTGTTTTGCAGTTTACTTCCTTGTTATATGTTCATAAAATAATCCCTTTAGCTCATATTTGTTTTTTTGTTTTATTTCTTATTCCTAAGTACACTGTTTATTTACATCAAGCTAAAATGCTATTTTATTTAAATTACAGGTTGCAGACTTCATGAAATTTGTGAAAGGAATCTACAGTGCCTTGCCTAGCCATTTACCCCGCATCTTTGAGCCCAGGTCTCAAAAGAAAGTGAAAGATCTCTCAGACATCAATGTTGAAGTGTGGCTTCAAGACATCTTTACAGTCACAACTGTACTAACAGACAAAAAGAATGCAGAAAATCAAAGTGTTCAGGTTGGCCCAATAATATGCATACATTGGAGGATTAATCTAAGATTTTAAGAATAAAAAATAACATTAAAACTGTGAATATCACAATTCCAACTGCACTGTTGTGTGATGATCTTTATCGCTTTTTTGTGTAACTCGTTTTATTGGAGAACTGCCTCTTGTCAGTGATTTCCATCTTAAATTTTAAGACATTGTGACTGTCCTTTTTTTTCCTTTAGCATCTTGTTTATCAAAACCCATTACATATTCTTGTATCTCTGTAAATAGCATTTAGATTGTACATTTAAGGAAAAAAAAAGTGGGCTGTGCCCTTTTTTTATTTTATAAAGGGATTTTTTTCTTCTTGCTTTTCCCCAGTATACCATAATTCCAATGGGAGTTCAAAGTTTGAAAGTTCTTGCAGAACTGCCCATCATTGTAGTGTTGATGTATCAAATGTACAAGCAACAGGTTCAAAATGACATAGTAGACTTCATTCCACTCATCATGAATACCATTACATTGCAGCCATCACTTCAACACAGGTACTATTTATATAAATTTTTTAATTTAGAATTAAAAACTTTGTTGAAACGTAAATGTATACAGTTAGAATATTAATACTTTAAGCAGAAACTAAGTGTTGTAAGTTTATATTTTCTTCTTTTTTTCTCGTCCCCCCCCTCCCTTCATTCTTCCCTTCTTTCTTTTTTACTTGCAAAATTTTATCTGAAGTGGTTTAATTTGTTATACATTAAAAAATTATTTTCCAGAACAAATCCAGCATTCAACAAAGAGGTATTTGTGGACTTTATTGCAGCCCAGATAAAGACGTTGACTTTTTTGGCATTCATCATGAAAATGTATCAGGTAATTCAAAAGGAGGCATAACAAAAATGTTTTTTATTTAAAGGTGAATGCATGTGAAGTACATTATCCCCTCTTCTATATACCTTTTATAACATTCCAAAATATTTAAATGAGGCATTCAGAATAAGTATAATTTATATAGTTGTGTAAGTATTAGGAAATTGCATAAAATTGTAAGTTTCTTGTTTTGAGATCTATATGATTGAACCAAAAAAGGTGTTTTTCTCCCCAATTTATAGAAATTAAAAAATTTTTTTTTGAAAGTCCATGAAACAACACAAACTTAAGTTTAATAATCAATGAAAACCAGCTAAAGTAAAGTTTCCAACTTTTCAACCCTTTTCACATATAACAGGGATGGCTTAACCTTTTTTTCCTGGTTATATGTTTTTTAAAACATAATTGTTTCGGTTCTTCACACTCTGTGCAAGTGCATTCTCCAATAGCTACAAAATGACATTGTCCTAAATGAGACTTATGCTTAAATGAATTGATATATCATTTTGAAGGTGAAAATGAGATCTATTTAACTAACTTTCAGATTACAAATGCGCTTATAGGTTTTTTCTTTATTTTATTAGAAACTTTTGTGCAATACAAAGCAGAAATAAGGAAATGTAACAGGTTTTATTGATTATCTAAAAAAGTATTGCCAAAATTGTAGCACAGTGACATCATGGTATTATATGACCTTCATGTTCTTTTGCTTTTAGAATATTAAGCAAGTGTTTGTGATTTTAAATTTTATTCTCATGGGTTTTTAAAAATTTGTCTTCCTATCAACAAAGGGAGCAGTGAACAACCACCCTCAACAAATGGTTCAGGGCTTGCTGGGCTTGATGACCCTATGCCCTCCTGAAGTGGCGCACCTTCGCAAAGACCTTCTCATATCTGCTCGTTACATTCTCACCACAGACTTCAAGAACAGTGAGTTTGTAAAAAAACAACATTGTATAACATTTTTTGTCATGTGATCAGATATTGTACAAGTGCTCACACTGTATTGGGTATAGTTGCTATGGTTAATGTGTTGGACTCACTTGCAGCTGCAGTTCTATCCCAACTATTGTTGTGAGTGGTGCCAATTTTTCTTAAGTTTACAGATTTTGAGTAAAAAAAAAAAGAAGTTGGCAGGTCAAAATTCAGTAAAAATATGCAAAAGGTTTGTTAACGAATGTTATGCGGCTTTAAGCCATAAGTTCATTTAAAGAAAAAAAAGATCCGATTAGCTTATAAGCTATAAGCTATAAGTAAGCTTTGGAAAGCATTTGAACGTCACCTGAATGGCCAAATATCCAGCCTGGGTGTGAAAAAACGGGGTGTGGCAGTACTGTTCACGTGGTTAACTGATGCTCTTAGTGCTGCGCTGATATTGTCAATATTTTTGAATTATTTTTAGATAACACTATATTTCTATTGCGTTGAGAAGTTAGTTAATTTGAATATCTTGTTTGTTTAGGCTTTTTAATGAACATTTATTACTTTAGTTCGGGGGTAAAAGGGAGATGGCATTTATTACTTTCTTTCCTGCAGGTGATCACAATTAAGCTTATTTAATTTTAAATAGCTGTGGGTGTGATATGTTTCAGTTCGAATCCTTTTTTTTTACACGGAACAACATTCCTCCTGTGTATCTCTTGACTGAAAGTATATTGCGCTTAGAACCCTTGTAGCCCCAATTGAAAGTTCTGAAATATCAGCTGAAGATTGAACCTTTGACCTCCTACTCTTCAATTCAGAGCACTAATTGTTGAGATATATCTGGCGCCTTTTATTACAAAAAATGCAATTTGCAAATAAACGTTATTTCCTACAGATTTTCTAAAAAGATGGTCGAAAAAGGGGTATGGGTGGAATAGGAGCAGAGACACTAAAGATTTCAACCTTGGACCTCCCGCTCCTCTGCCCTGAGCACTGACGACTGAGCTATTTTCACCCCCCTATTGAGCCAATGCTTATAATATTTAATTAGATCTACATCCCACGAATTTTACAAAAAATATCAGACTAGATTTTCTGACACATGCTGAGTATCGCACCGTCTGCTTGCAATTGCAGGCCATGACAGACAGAGCTATTAAGTGACGGTAATGATCAAACATTATCAAGCAAAATACCATTATTTTTGCCCATCCAGGATTTGTTCCAGTCATCGAGAAGCTTTTTGATGACAACATTCTTATTGGTTCTGGCTGGACCACTCATGAATCGCTGAGGTATGAATATCTTTCTTTTAATAATATCAATTCAAAATTATGGCAGATTTTGGGATGAATCACTACTGGAAGAGGTAATATAGTGATACAGATTACTAATAGCATGAAAAGAAAGTAGTCACCAAGTAAAAAGATTGAATGTGTGTGATTTAATCAGGATATGTGTAAAAAAAAAAAAAGGTTGGTTGTGCTACCTCATATTTGTATAGGAAAGGTTGTAAACTTCTTGCTCCTTTTAAGTTTTACATTTTATTGTACAGTCTCCTCCTGGGCAATATAAAGAATACCTTGAACATGACCTTTCGTCTTTGATTCCTCAGACCATTGGCTTACAGTACGCTTGCTGATCTTGTACACCATGTGCGAAACAATCTATCCCTGAGTGATTTGAGTCTGGCGGTGAATCTGTTTTCAAAAACAGTCCATGATGATTCCTTGCCAAGCACCATACAAACCATGTCATGCAAGCTGCTGCTCAGCCTTGTGGACTGCATTCGCACCAAAAGTGACCAGGAAAGTGGCAATGTATGTTTAACCTAGTTTAATATTTCTTGTCAAAATCTTTCTCTTGAGTGTTTTTGTTACATACAATTTTATACTTATTTTGAATTTAAAAAAAAAAAAACCTTAAATGGTGACTGTTGTGGTTTATTAGGTTCTATTAAATTTTAAATTAAATTTATGTGTCTTCGAAATGACTAAAAAACAAAACAAAACAACCAATGTGTGACTTCTTTTTTTTTACATTTTAATAAATTTTATTCCATTAGATAAAATGTTACTGCATACTTTTCAGGGCAGAGAATTGCTTCTGAGAATCTCTGAGGTGTTTGTCATCAAGTTCAAGACCATCGCAAAAGTTCAGCTGCCACTTTTGCTGAGCAAATGGTATCTTATTATGCATTTTCAGCATTTGTTTTTTCTCCAATTTGTTTTTAAAAGATTAAATTCTGAACTTTTTATACTTAAAAAAGGGGGTTTTAATTTTTATTTGAGGCAGAGCCACATTTTTTTTTCATTTTGCAATATTATAATCATACATTTTTATAACTTAATGTATTTGTTTAAAATGAAGGACCTTTTTTCTGAAAGAAACAACAATTCTGTAAACTTTGAATAAACAATAAATATGAAACTTTGCCAAGATAATAGTGATTGTTTCTTCATTTTTATGAATTTTTAGCTTATAATTATCTTTTTTTCATCAACTGACTTTTAAAGATATTTTAATGTTAAAAGAAACGTGTGAGAAATATCATGAGTATGAAAGATTCGTTTTAACAACTATACAGTTTTGAATAATGAAGCGCATTTTTTTCCAGTAAACCTTCAAATGATCCATCCAAGATGGCAGAAGCAAAGGCAGCAACCCCTCCACCAAGCAATGCTCAGGTAGCTTGTAATATAAAACAAAGAAAGGTGAACGACAAAACGAATTTTGTACTAAACTTTAAATTGTGATTGAGATATTCAAACGTAAAGATAAGATACCAATTTTATTAATTACTTAATTAAATCTTATTTTAAAACCATTTGACATTTAGGATATCTGCTTTCTTTATTTTTATTTGGTAAATAAAACTTAATTCTTCATACTCACTTTATTCAGCACTGTATCATAAAGGTGCACCCTTTTCACTTTCAAGTCAGTTAGCCAAAAAAGGGATTAGTAAATTTTGTTAAATAAAACTTATAGTAAATAAAAATTAATGATGCCATGAAGTAGATATGGAATTTTAGATTAAGGGTATTTATCAATGATTGTAAGCGATAATTATATTTAGATCCAGACTTACATTGTCTAGCCTATCGGATCGGGGTTTTTCATGGGGTTCTCTAGTTTGAAAAAGATTTTGCCCTGCCAAGTAATATCAATTGCACAAACCTTGTTAAAACTTGAATAAGATTAGTAAACCTCTGCTCGATATGTTAAAAGCTGAATTTATTAGTATTATTTGAAAGTTGCATTTATGATCGTAATAGCAGCTTAACACCAGCAGAAATTCTTCAGTGTTAGGAGGGAATGGTAAAATACATATTGATCCATATGTTTTGCTTGAGACTGTGAAATATGATTGAGACAGATTGTGAAATATTTTTGAAAGCAATAATTATGAAAAAGATACAAAGTGAAAATGCTATTTCCCATTGGTACATTTATGTTAGAAATAGTGCCTGTGTCAAAATGTCATTAAAGAGGTATTTTCCTTCTTTTTTGGTTACATTCATATTGTCTATGAACCTCTTAATATTGTGCACCTGTATGTGCCAATATAGTTGTTATTAGACTGATGTGCAACTCACGCTCTTGTATGAGCAACCTTGGTGTGAAGGAAATAATGTTAAAAGGATTTGTTTGTTTACTTGTGTTAATTCATTTTCATTGCTCTTTCTGCTCTTAGCTCGCTCAACAACTTATTGCCTCAGGAGATGGAAAACTTCCAGACTCCATCAAAGATGAAAAGCTACATCTCTTATACACTACCAGTGTTGAGACAAAGGACAAAGAAGAAAAAGTAAGGTTCATAGAAAACTTTCAAATTCTCTTGTCCTGATTGTTTGTATGATAAGATTGTGCGGGGCTAAATATAAGTATAATGCCTATAAGTATCAAGACTGATGTGTGTTTCAGTAAAAATTTGAGAGATGTTCCTTTGTCTCAGGCATAATTTATGAGCCGTTGAGACAGAACACCGAATGGAAATATCTCAAATGTCTGCAGCGTACGTTTCTTTTAAAAAAACTTTTTTTGGGGGTTGAGATTTTTTTTTTAATTTCTGGACTATTTACCAAGTATGCAATGATCTGTTTATAATCAAGTTTTGAACATCCACATCCCCATTAAAAAAAAATAGATCTAACTTCCAAAACTGGGCTTGCACAAGCTCCTTTGTAGGAAGAACATAGAAAAGCAGGTTTATTTTACATGTAGAAGGCAAAGCTTCATCATTTAAGATTATGGAATATTCTGATTTACATTTGACCATTGGGTTTATATCGTAAGGTTATTCCTTGCATTGTCAAGTTGTAGATCTAAAACGGTTTCCGTAATTTCATGGTGTACATCTCTTTTCATTCTTTTGTTTTCAGCCAATGATGAAGTTTGGAAACATTCCAAACCACAACACAACCTATTCAGTGCCAGATTGTCGACATATGATGAAAACTCTGGTTTGTGGAGTCAAAACTATCACCTGGGGAACTCTGAACTGTAAAGCAGTAGGAGCAGGTATGATACATTATGACATTTTACATTTGCTTGTTGAGCTATGATCACCTAGATGATTATTTTATCTATATGTGGTCAGTATGTTTCCTCATATAAATATGAGAGAGAATGGTGGAAGAAAGAAAAGTTATAAAACTTCCAACTTGAAATAAAGCTAGCCATAATGCCTCGTTCACAAAATATCTTGCATTAATATTTTGGTATTACACCATTTTTACTGTTTTGCATACTCTCTGATTTGAATTGATAGTCCAAAATGTGAACTGTGATTCCAATTTTATTTTTCTTTTCTCATGTTCTAAGTCCAAATGAACAAAGTGAAGATCTGATGATTCAACTTTAAGAACAAAATATAGTCTCCTTCACATGTGCAATAAACATTTTTTAATAAAAATTGTTTCTATTTTTTTTTGTATGACATCACAGGCAACAGCAAACAATTCCTTCCCAAAGAAATATTGGTGTATGTCCGCTTACTGAAGTATGCTCTGAAAGCATTGGACATTTACACAATCTGTGTAAATCCAAATGGAGGCTTATATGTCAGGTCCCAAACGTGAGTGTTCAAAAATATTTCAACATTCTTAAAACAAACTAATTGTTGAAACCTAAAACCTGGCTTTTTGACAGTTTTTAACAACCGTAAAGAGATGTGTTATTATGGTGTTACCTCTGTGTAATACAAACGAATCTTAAGCTCACTTTGTTTGTGACATACACTTGTGATAAGTTAGAGGTGATTGGTTACTTTCTCTTCCTTCCCTCTTTTAACCGTCTATCCTTTGTCTTGCTTCCACCCCCCCCCCCCCCTTTTTTTTTTTTTTACGGAATGAGTTAGGATGATGTAAAGGTTGCTATAGACCTGTTTTATCAAGGCAGCTTTGTTTCTGTCTGTACTTATAGTTTTCTTACATGGTTATAACAATTCCTCATTTGTTATTTTAAACTACCTTTTTTCAGTGTACAGAATGTGAAAGTCAAGGAAGAAAAGGAGGCTCTTGAACACTTTGCAGGAGTGGTAAATACTAATTGTATCTTTTAGAATGATTATTTGATTGATTGTTATAAGTCTTCACACTATAAAACATTTAGAATCATCAGATAATACAAAGCTCTCTGAGTGTCTCTCTAGATGTGTATGGTCAAAATTTAGTTTGAAACTCCTAATGTCTAATAAAAAAAAGGCTGAATCTCTTGTATTTTATTCTTAAAAGCTGTTCATAAAAAAAAGAATTATTTTGTTCAAATTAATAAATTAATGATATGCATTTTGTGTAAAATTGTTGTGATAAATTTTACAAGGAAATAAAAAAGAAAAAAAACCCTGAATGTTAACTTTTTATCATATATATATATATATCCGAATAATATTTTTATGTACTTTGACAACACAGTAATACAAATGTTGAATATTACAAATATGTATTGATTAGAAGTTCAAGATGATAAGTTTTTCAAAATATGCACAAAGTGCAGTGGCATTATGTAAAAATCATAAATTTTGCTCTCTCTACAGTTCAATATGCTGACTCCAATTTCCTTCAAAGAGATATTTTCATCTGTGATAGAGGTAACAATGAAAATCATGAATTAGGTGCATACATTAAAGTTTTGTCACACAAAGCATTTTTTATTGTTTTTGTCAATAGACAAAGCGTGTTTAAACTTTAGAAATATATTTTCGATATAGTTGGCTAAGTTAATAAATCCAATGCGATCATCTTCAGATCATGTCTCCTGATGAATGTAAACTGAATTGTTATTCTGTTTGACATAATTTGTAATAAAAATTACGTACAAAGAAACACTATTCTGATACTACAGTGACTTGAAGGGTGGCTACAAATTTTTTAAATTTTGTCTTTACAGTACATGGTTGATAGAATCCAACATGAATTGGGTGCATAAATTAAAGTTTTGTCAAGCAAAGCATTTTTTATTGTTTTTGTCAATAGACTAAGCATGTTTAAACTTAAGAAATATATTTTTGATATATATAGTTGGCCAAGTCAATAAATCCAATGCTGTCATCTTCAGATCATGTCTCCTGATGAATGTTAACGTAAGTATCATTCTGTTTGTCATAGTCTGTAAGAAAAATTATTTACAAAGAAACACTTTTTGATACTCTGTGATTTGAATGCTTGCTAACAATTTTTGTACTTAACTTTTTAATTTTGTCTTTACAGTATATGGTTGATAGAATCCAAGGCAACTTTGCTCTTCAGGTATGTTGTGTTTTTGTCTTCTTTTGGCACACCTAAATATGCTTATTTTGAACTTGCTTTCCTTTTGGCTCATAACTGGTCTTTTTACAAATCTGCCTCTATCTTGTGTGCTTTAAAAAGTTGCTTCAAAGGTAGCAATTTTAGGTTGTTGAATAGAAATAAGGCAAATTGATACATGAAAAGAATTTGTGCAAAATTTTCAAACTTTGCAGTTAAGTATTCATAAATGTAAAGAAATCTGAGAATTCTTACACTTACAGATGTTTCATTTCAATAAATAAGGAAAGAAAATTAGACATACAATTTTGTTGTGGTCTTGGGCTAACAAATACTACACAAAGTTATTTATAAATATTGATGCCGTGCATGTTAATAACAATGGCTCCTCAGTCACTCATATTGATTGTAAAACTCTTTATAGATACTAGTGTAAATTTCATTACATTCTATGCAGTTAATAGAAAAATCGTCATTAAAATTTCATTCGTTACTGAAATTACTCATCTAAATTCGAATTTTTGTAGTTAATTAAATCATTTAATGATGTGCATCTCTTTCATTTGTAAAATAAATTTTCAGATTGTTGCCAACTCCTTTTTGGCCCATATGACAACAACTGCCACATTTGCCACAATTTTGGTAGAGTATCTGCTTGAGAGGATTCATGAAATGGGATGTAAGTATTTTTTTACATGGATTTCTTCCTCGTCAGATTAGAGCTTAGAAGGCATTGAAAGTGTTATCACTATAAAAAAAGTATATTTTATGATTGCTTTTTTCTTTTTCTAAGAATTCTAAGAATATGATGACACCAAATCCACTTTATGAACTTGGGATTGCTATTATTTTACTCTTTATTATATATATCTGTTATGTTAGGCGTAGACCACTGGGATAGGAACACCAATAATTCAATGACTGCTTACTAGTCTTTCCTTTAGATAGTCATCAACTCCTGCTTCATGTTGTGTTTTTCCAAAAGCAAATAACCCTTTCTTTCTGTGAAACTTACAAAATGAAATTTAAACTTGATGTCATATTTCTATTTCGGTTTGTGAAAAAGATGATTTCTTTTCCTCAGCAAACATTGAAAGATCAAACCTGTACCTGAAACTTTTTAAGATGGTTTTCGGTTCAGTGTCTCTTTTTGCTGCTGAAAATGAGCAAATGCTGAAGGTGAGAGATATCTTTTTTTGTCTTCCTGATGTTAAACAGTTGTAACACCTTAAAAATACTTCTTATTGTAATGGAGCAAGGACCAAAATATTTGAATCTTAAAATCTCTAAAACCACACAAGATAAAGCTACGAAATTATCCATGTAGATGTTATTTTGACTGTAGATTTGCATGGGCACATTTATTTTGACAAAAAATGTTTCGCCCAAAACCAACAAATTAATCAAAACAAAAAAATGTAATTTTGAAAATACAAATAGATACAACTGCTTCCTCCCCTTCCTTCAAAAACAAACAAATCGAAAGATGACTGATCAAAATACATGTCAACGTGTAGCGCACAGTGCTGAACCAAGTTTGGAATTTAGACCTTAGATTTATGTTTAGAGTGAATGTTAATTGTAGTGTTTCTTGCAAGAATTATATCATGGAATCAACTTAATTTAAACGTTACAAAGGTGAACCAAGTGTAGAACACATGCATGTTGCATTTTCTTGTTTTTTTTTAATGATTTCGTCCAAGTGTCTTGATCTTACAATTTGTGTTTTTAATAAAATCATCACTGGATATTTTTTATGTGTAACATTGTAGTGCAGGGTGTGATTTATCAGGCAAATGGGATAGGGATTTGTTTATATTTTCATCAATACAAAACTTTAAAAATTTGTTCCAATCCAAAGAGTCTTGTTTTAAAAAAAAATAATTCTTTAATGTTTTTTTTTTCAGCCACACTTGCATACAATTGTGAATAAGTCCATGGAGTTGGCCCTGTCAGCCAAAGAGCCATACAACTATTTTCTTCTGCTCCGAGCATTGTTTAGATCTATTGGTGGAGGTAGCCATGACTTACTCTATCAGGAGTTCCTTCCATTGTTGCCAAGTCTACTTCATGGTAAGTACAAAAAAAAAAGTATCAAACCGGGATTTTAACCCTGCTCAAGCCACCCTGTAATGTACTGGTTGGGTAGGTGTCAGGAAATTGGGACTGGGTTTCATCCTCTGGGATCCCTTCCTTGTGTTGGATATTACTAGAGACTTACAAGGCATTACTTTCATTGTGTGGTTGAGGAAGCAAACATATTGGTTGCTACATAATAATTAACATTGGAAACAAAAAATTAACATAACTGTAAAATCACTCAGGATATGTACTTTTAGTTTATTGCAAGATGATTTATTCTGCTTTAAAATCTTGTTGAGAACAAAGCAGCTTAAATCTGCTTACATTCCTGGCAATTTGCAAATATATTCTATTTTTTAGAAATGTAAGTTTTAAGATTAAATAATGCTTTTTTAGTTTACAAGAAAATGATAAATCTTAAATTAGTTTAAAAAAAAAGTCACATGCTTTTTAATTTTGTTCTTGGGTTTATTTAAGAAAATAAGGATTGAGGAAAGAGGTTTACATCTAAAATTAACGAGAACCATAATTAATTCAAAAGGTATCTCAAACAACAGGTTTCAAAAGTATCATTGAGAAATAATTTATGATTTTAATTCCTATACTAGTATAGATCATAAATATGATCTTTTTGGCATAAAATTAAAAGATAAACAATAAGCTGTCACTTAATAAGTGATGCGCTGGGCTGTGAAGATCCCTAAATAATCTTGAGTTTTCAATGCCAGCAATAGTAGTTTGGAGGACCATAGATGGATAGTTTGGTATTCATATCCATTTATGTGTTAAAGACTGCTCTCATTGTGAGGTAGTTAAATATTTGAGGACTATTATTGTAAAAATCAGATGGTTTAAAGGATCATCGATAGATGGTTTGCTATGTATATCCATTTATGTGTTTAGGACTGCTCTCATTGTGAGGTAGTTAAATATTTGAGGACTATTATTGTAAAAATCAGATGGAGTATTTTTGTACCATTGTATCATGATGATAACATATACATGTACATGCACTTTTGTCTAGGATGTGTACAGAAATTCTAATTTCCTTTCTCTGTATTTCTAAATCTTTTAAAAATGTTTGTCTTTTCTTTTTGTTTCAAATTAACAAAAAAAAAGGAAATAAGGATAGATATTCTACCTTTGTTTAGATATAGAATGGGATTTTGTGTCTTGAGTTGAATTATGCATTCTTTTCTTTAATTGAATTAATATATAATACATTGAAAGGCACCATAGGAAAAAAAATTCTACCCTTTTTTTTTCCTTACATGAGACTACTTCTGTACACATCCACATTGACTGGAGTCCAAATGATGCGATGATGAATAACTATCACTTTATTAAGATAGGAGAACAAATATACCCTTTCCAGGCTTGAACAGTCTTCAAAGCGGACTGCACCGGCAACACATGAAGGATCTTTTTGTAGAGCTTTGTCTTACTGTGCCGGTTCGTTTGAGCTCACTTCTGCCCTACTTGCCCATGTTGATGGATCCATTGGTATCAGCTTTAAATGGATCTCAGACATTGATTAATCAGGTTTGTTCATTACAATTTAAGAGGCATATGTTTTTTTAATGTAAAATAGTGCATGTTCATCCATAATAAATACCCTTGAAGAATGTTTTTCTTAGTTCAAAGAGTTATGACAGCTTTTGTTTATAAACATATGTTTATATCTTTATTAGAAAGACATAAGCTATTTCTTCAGATAAGATTCTGCAATGAAAATTTTAATCTCAACTTTTGTCCAATATTATGATTGTTGAAATAGTAATATTTATGGGAAAATTTAGATAATTCATTTGTTTTAGACTTTTTAAATATCTTAGCATTATAGACCTATCAAAGGTATGGATTTTTATGATTGAAAAGCAAATGAAAAAGGGACACTTCTGCCTGTCAAAACTAAAAATATTTTAATATTTGTATTTGAACATGGAAAAATGTGGAAAGAAAGGGAAGCCTGTAAAAAAAATATTACAATGCTCATGGTGTCACTAATTTTTTAAAATTTTCTAATAGGGCCTTCGTACCCTGGAGCTGTGTGTGGACAACCTTCAGCCAGATTTTCTCTATGACCATATCCAACCTGTCAGAGCTGAGCTGATGCAGGTAAGTTTCTAGACATTTATGTAGTGACCATGTTTTCTTGTCATCCCTTTTAGAGAAGTCATTAGATTGCATCAATGATTTACTGAGGATACTTTGCTTCTTTTTATATAAGATATGTTTTTGTGAATGTTGATGATCTTCATAATTTCAAATATTTTTATCTGTGTAAAATATTTTGTTTCAGGCATTATGGCGTACATTGAAAAATCCCCAAGATGCTACAGCTGCTACAGCTTTTAGAGTGCTTGGAAAATTTGGTGGTGGAAATCGCAAGATGCTGAGAGAGCCTCAGAAGGTATAGAGTTTTGTAATTGTACTCAGTGTTGAAACATTCTCAAATTTTTATTTTTTAAACTGCTAGAAGAATTAGATTATCTCAATGAATTGAATTTATTTCTACCTCAATTCTGATTTCAGCTTGACTACAACTCTAAGGAGACATCAGGGCCTTGTGTGAACATCAGTTTTCAGGAGAGCAAATCCCCTATCTCATTGCCTGTGGAAAAGGTATATGGATAATAATTTTTTTGTCAGTAAGCTATAATTAAACTCTTTTCTTAAATGTTTTCATTTGTTAAGTATTTTGAATGCTTAAGGCTAAAAAGTATTGTACTCGGTTCAAATATTTGTTTTTTTTGAAAGGGAGTAAACCCATGATGGTGTAATACATTATAAAGAAAATTAATACTATTATGATTTTTTAAATTACTATTATTGTTGTTATTATTTATCATCATCGTCATTTTCATAGTCTGTCATTGTTGTTTTGTTGCTAAAAATTTATGTTAATCAACAAAATAAGTCACAATCTTGTTTTCAACAGAAGTGTGACCCAAATCTTTATTTTCGTAACAGGCTATAGATGCAGCCCTGACAACTTTGAAGAGTTCAATGACAGATTCTTTCAATCGGCGGCAAGCATATGATCTCATTCGCTGTTTTCTGATATCTGTCATGAACCTGGAGGATGATGTACAGACCATGATGCACCTCTTTTCACACCCCATGTATGCTTTGTATCTTTGATTCTTAATGAATTTTTCAAGTCAGTGTACCTATATCAAATAGAATTTAGCTAAGTGCTGTTGTTTCATTCTTTTAATTAAGCTAAGGGATGTGTTAGATTTCATTCTGCTGTTACATTTATAAATTATACTGTAATCTTATGTAAAATTTGTTATGAATGAAGAAAGTTTGGAAAAAAAAAGAGTCAGAAAAATGATGCAAACTTGATGCTTATCATTTAATGAAGTTTTGAATTCATCAAATTTGTTCTTTTTACACATCACATGTTATAATCACCTAGAGATAGACATCATTGTGATGAAAGCCTTAAAACCCATAAATTACTATTCGGAATGAATTTTTGAAAACCCAGATGTATAGTCGTTTATCTTATTCATTTTTTTCGTTTTCTTGAATGTTTTAAGTAAAGTAATGATTCCTGTGGAAAGGAAAGTATTAACATAATTCAATTTTTTTTAAAAACAAAGGTACAAAGAAAAAGAGATTACGCTTAATGCATCCCAGTGTTATAAAAACCCAGATGATACTTCTCGAGAAGTTCACAAGCAGGCCCTTACTGGAATGTTTGGTAAGTCACTTTAAAATTTTCCCATTTATTAAAAAGCAGTGCTTTTTCTTAGCAAATATTCCCAACGTAATTCAGTGCTTCAATTTTATTTTTTGCATTTCTGTAGATCTGCGCACTTCTTGTCGTCTGCAAGAGACTGATATTTATTTTGAGTGTTATATGAAGTTTTGAAAATGATTAAAAATGGGAACATATTTCCCTTTTTGAATTATAAAAAAAAACCCCCAAAAAAAACCAACCCAGCAAAGAACAAAAACAAAAACAACAATAACAGAAAAATTCCAAGTAAGATGGCTGATCTTTCTTAAGACACTGTAACTTTGGTGTTTATATTATTCTTGCTTGTGAATAAATCTTTAGCCCCAAAAAATTTCTCATAGTTCCTTTCAATTGAAATGGTTACAATTTGATTTACCTTATTACTAAAGTTAACATGTTCCACATTGCATATACGTATAAGCACTGTTATTATTTTAAACATTCGTGTATTTATTTGTATGTGTGTAAAATCTTTGTATTCCAGTTGCTGCAGCTATCAAAGATTTAAGGAAAACTGCCTTGCCTTTTATGGCATGCATGGTGCGACATTACACACTCATCACAATTTCTCAACAATGTGGTAAGTTCTTTGAATATTTTTTCATTTTACTTTGGTTAAAAAAAAAAATGTTATTTTTGTTTCCTAAGAATTAAATTATATAAAGGAACTTGCAAAAAAAATTCTTTTAAGTGTTTTTTGTTTCAATGAAATAAGCAAAACAACAACAACAACAATGAAAATTAATTTTGTTTTGTAGGTCCTTTTCCTGTGGGAGAAAAGCAGAACAAACTGCAAGGTATGGACACACATATCCTGGTAGATGCTTTGAAGACAATCATGGGCCATGAGGAGAAAGAACTGTGCAAGCCTGGCAATGTCTCTCTGTGTATCATCATTGACACTGCCACCACAATATTGGGCACAAAAGAGCGGGTGAAAACAATATTTTATAGTTATTTGTTGCTCTTTTTTTGTTGTTTGTTTTTAAAATTTTCTACCTGAAATATGGAAAAAAAATAGTGCCAGATGAGCTTTGGAAAAAAACAAAGTTCTTTTTTTCTGTTTGTTTCATGACAGATTTGATATGATTCAATTTGTTCTTTATTTGACCAGATACTCAACTTAATGGACACTGTTACTTCTGCATGTTTACCATCGGAGAGTCTTTATAAAATCTATAATAATTACAAAATACTTACAAATATAACTCATACAAAATTTGAACCAATCAGTGGTTAATTATCAGGATGCAAAATTAGTAAGTCAACAGGAAACATAAACTATTTCAAGACATGTTAAATATTTCATTTTGATCACTATAAAAAAAGAAGGGTTGAATTTTGTGGCCCTTATTTTTGTTGATGATGTTAAACTAATTTGCATCATTTGTGCTCAGCGGCTTCACACTAATAACGTTATTTTCATCTTTGTATAATCTTTAAGGCTTGCCAACTCCCTCTGTTTGAGTATGTGGCAGAAAAGATGTGTGACCTCTGCTACCTTCAAGCTTGGTACTCCAAGTATGGGGGGTGAGTGAACATCATAACACTACCTCTCTGGTTTGCTTCATTACAAAAATGCATTAAACACTACAAAACAATTATAACATAGTTAGTTTCTAAACGCCTTATATTAAAAGTTTCAATATAGTTAAATTTGCAACTGTAGGTATATCATTTGAAATCAAGAATGTAATATATATGTCTTCATACTTTTCTCAGATGCTTGGCTATCCAGTCGCTGTATGAACGCATGAGCTTCAAATGGGTTTTAGAACATCAATACACTTTCCTGAAAGCCTTGTTGTATGTCATAAATGATCTCACAAATGAGGTTTGTGATTCTTCCTGGAAGTAATGAACTTGCTTTATGAATTTTATATTTGCTTCTTCACTTTCTAGTAAGTCTTTATTACAAAATCTGGATGTAAATCTCAGTAGTTTAGCCTAAAATGAGAAAACAAAAATTTCTTCATTTTTTTCTAAAATCTTCTTGTTTTATTGTATGCAAAAGAGAAAATAATATATTGAGACGCTGTTCAAAACAACTTGATAAGGACATTGTGTGTATATATACAAGACTTAAATTTTAGCTATGTTAATCAATATTCATTTAAAGTAAAATAAAATTCAACATGAATACAGGTTTCTAGCGGAGCAGTGGAGTTGGCCCAGAAATGTGTGGATGAGATGTTGAGACTGTGCGCTCGACCTTTGGAAGGCGATGAAGCCACACCAGAGCTAATCGCAGCTCAGAAAAAGTCCTTGCATGATGTGGCTCGTAAACTGGTTCCTCAAGTAACATGCTCCAACACTCTTGTCAGGCAGCAGGTAAGCTTCTTCATGTATCTGATTGCAAGTTGTGATATTGATGTTGAACTCACTGATAATTTTTCTAACAATTAAGTTTTCCTAAATTTCGTGACAATCAAACTGCTTTAAGTTCTGTATGATTTTTTTCAAAAGTATCTCTTTCCTTCCTTGGTGTGATTTATTACAACTGTTTATGATCTCTCATTAAAATTTAAGATAAGTTGGTCAAGTTTTTGTATAGATCCCCCTCTTCTTTAAAAGTTACAAAAAGGAAGTAAATAAGTGTAACATTCTTCCTTTTCAGTTATAACATTGCACATTACTATTACATGGAAACATGATTGTCATAGAAAAAACCCACTGATTATTGCATTTAATTTCAAACATAAGATTAGGCTGCACCAGAGTCAAACTAAAGTCGAAATCTGTTAATGCTGTTTCACTCAATATTTTTCTTTTCAAGGCCATGAAGTCTTTGAAAGTTCTGGCAGAGGTGACCAAAACTACAGTGACTGAGATTATGGAGCCTCACAAGGAACTTGTACAGGACATGGTGCCTCCCAAGAAACTGCTGCTCAGGCATATTGCACTTGTTTCTCAAATAGGAATAATGGTGAGATTTTAATCGTACAGCACCTTGGCTCAGAACATAATTGTTTAATCTGTTTCATGAAGATCAAAAAGATAGTTGATATCTTACTTAAAAGTTTATACTTATCACATTGTAGGTTATATATTACCTAAAAGTTTGCACTTTATCACATTGCAAATTTTAAATCATTCTGGCATTTTTTAAACAATTGAACCTAAAATGCCTACTAAAAGAAAAAAGCTATTCACTTAGCTTCAAAAGAACCAATATAATAAGCTTTGATTAAGAATGTCTTACGTAAGCTGAAAAATCATTAAGGTCAATATTGTTTTCACTATTTGAATGAAAATAACATGCTAAATTTGATCTAATCTTCAATATGTTCTTTGTTTATTCAGGAGGGGTACACATTTTGTGTCACTCTCGAACCCAGGCTGTTCAGCTTTGACTCTAACCAACTGGAACATAGTGTTTTCTTTCATGAGGTATTTTCTCCTACTTAATACAGCCTTATTTCTCTTTTTATATTTAGCGCAAGGAGTAAATTGTGAGAGAAGGAGGACATTTCTTAGTTTTCCATTCTTTGTCTTCCATTTTTGCTGAGATAATTAAAGAATTTGATCAACGGTTTACCTGGGAAAATTGATCAAACATTTATGTTTTAAGCTATTTAATGATGAAAACACTAAATAAAACTAAGATCTTTTTTTATATTTGAAAATTGTTTTAATTTGGCCTAAATGATAAAGAAGGCCTGATAGTGTTCTCTTGGATGTGCAGTAACTGGTTGTATGTCCTTCTTTATTTTGTACTTAATTTTTTTTTTTTCCAATTCAAAGAAAACAGCAAAAAACATAATTGTCCCATAATAATATAGTTGCAGTTTTATGATTTGATACTTGCAGTAAATATTGGATATATATATATTGAAAAAAAGTTCCTTTATTTATTTGTATGCTCAATATCGTTTTATATTTTGCTCAGGTATTGAACATGTGTGATGCAGAGGAAAGTGTACTGATCAAGCAGCCTTGCTACAAAAATGTGACAAGTCTTGTGCCTCTCAAGAAAAGTGCACTTAGTCAGTATATTTTTGTTTCACATTATAAACTACTTGCTTTTTTAAAGTTAGGATCTTTGGGCTTGGATCAACAACTAAAGATTATATGAATGGTGAAATTAGAAAAAGCAATTTCTATCACCTATCTTACTATTTTCTTTCAAATTCTGTACTTTTTAATGTCATGATGTTTTTTTTGTTTTTTTTTTAAGAAAAATATTTGTCTCCAGGTCCTTTATGCATAACTCTTAAAGGTATAAGTAAACTTTTTAGAAAGAGAAAGCGGCGCACACAAATTTAAGCATACTTTTTGGATAATGGACCCATGGGCCTAATATTATATTTATTCAGAAATTTGCTCTGCCTTTTTTTAAAGACTTAACCTTTACAGTCATAAAGATAGTATGTCGCATATGATTTTACATAAGATATAATATATTTTGCAATGCTTGGATAATGTATTATTTTGTTTGTTTGTTGCCCTTGTTTTTTGTGTGTGATATATTATGTAATATGTGTTTTGCATTTTCACCTCTTTAGGAGCATTGGCTGCATGCAACCTGGTCCTAAACAAGAAGGACAGAATTTTCAACACATTATACAAGGCATTGAACAGTGCAAATTCAGAAATCCAGGAGACTGCTCATGAATCCATGAAAATGGTATATTGTTTTCTATTTATGTATCTTACAATTCTTGCTTAGATATTAACAGTTTTGGATGATAACGGTCTATGATATTTTATATGTTTTTGCCTTTATAGTTGGTTTTCAATGTTGCATTTTTAAAATATTGTCAACATTTAATATGATGTAAATGACAGTTTATAAATGTTTTTTTTTTAAATTTGTTAAAATATTTTTTAGTAACACGTTTCTTCTCATTTTCCTCAATGGGATCATTAATCAAAATTTAAGAAATCGAAGTCATTATTTTTATACAACATGCCTAAGGTCTATTATAAAACTGCCCATTGATTCTATTGCTTTCATTTGGATAACTCACAGGTCACATTTTGTCTCTTAATTATTAAAAAAAAAATGTTCTCTCCAAGTAAATTAATATCTCCTATTTGAAGATCACACTTTAAAAATTGTTTGGTTATAGACATCTCAAAATTATCATTTGTGGTTATTTTTACATCCCTTTCATATCCCTGTGGAATTTTATGTAATGTTTTTTCTCAAGGTATTTCAAAAGGCTTTTTCTTTTGGCAAAATCTCATGCTAAATTGTTTATATAATCTTTTTTTAAAAGTACATCTACATTCAAAGTCTTTCTCATTTTCTCTGCAGTTCATGCAAGGCTGCACAATTGAGGTTGATACAGCATATGCAGCAATGCGACCACTACTGTCCAAGCTTGGAGACTACAGAGGCCTCAATCTCAGCATCATCAAAAGACTCTCTTCTTTGGTGCAACTCTTTCCCAATAGCTTCAATGAAAAGTTGTGTGATTCTATGCATGTGAGTGGACAGTTGATGTGCAATGTCAATTAGCTTTGGTTTTAATATACATACGATAGGTGTAAAATGGTTATATAAAATAAAAATCTGAATATTAAGACTCTATTTTAAAGTCTTATATTTTCTTTTAAAAAAATGCTTTAGCTAAATTAGCACAAAATATTGTGCCTTATCATTCGTTGATATGGCTTACATTATCGTATTATAGTTTATCATTTCGCATTTATAGGTTGTTACAGTAGTTGAGGTTCTTTTTAAGTCTCAAAACGTTCAAGCATGCTTTCATCAACACATATTTAGTAGTATACCATAAAAATTGAAAATGTATCAATTTACATTGATTTCATTTTGATCTCTTAATGGAGAGAGTGAACTTAAAGCTCTTCTTCAAAGTTGAGTTTTCTAATGCCTATCATTCTTTTGACTATCTATTTACAGGGACATCTGAAGAAGTGGATTGAAACTGCTCACACAAACCAGAAAACAGGACAGCCAAGGCCAGCTGGACAAGTTCTTTCTACGGTTATTTTTTTTCTTCTTTAATATTTGCTTAAAAAAGAATGAATTTATACTCATGTATTATGTACAACCATTTTTTTTTCTTTTTTTTCAAATTGTATACATGTTGCTTCAATTCATTAAACAGCTAACTCTTAAACATTTTACATTCTGCTTTTCATAAATGGGGTACGGACATTGAAATTTGTTACAGGGATTAATACCAATCTGGTGTATTTTGAAGTAAGAAGTGCTCATTCATTCTGTGATTCTTTTTTTATGAACATGCAGGAAGTTCAACTGTGCGCGGCCATCATCAACATTTTCCATCTTATCCCAGCTGCTAGCAAAAATCTTATTGAACCATTAACTGCTCTTGTTCTGGTTGGAGAACGAGCTCTACTGATGGAGGTTTGTTATTTTCGTTTAAACTCTGTGAATGCGTATACATAATAAAAAAAATATTTAAAAATATACCTAAGAGATAGTATGAGGATTGTCCGTCGGATAGATAATATGGGTCCATATTAAATAACATAATAAAAAAAAATATTTCAAATATCTCTAAGAGATAGTATGCAGAATTGTCTGGGATAGATACTATGGGTCCATATTAAATACTTACACATTTTTTTTTACAAATAAACAATTATACTTCTTATCTATTTAAAAAAAAATTTTTGTATTATAATTTCTAATACATCACTTAAAAAGATATTGAGCAATAATGTATTAAAAAAGAGTGGGGAATATATTCTTCCTCATTAAATTTATTAACTTAAATATTATTTGCATTATATTTATTTAGAATCCATGTGTTTTTGCTTAGTGATCATGGATCTAGTGGCCTTGCTCCTTATGTCAATACCAACCTTTTTGTTTTTCATGGCCAACCGATGAAAGTCTTAAGATATGATTAATTACTTGAATTATGTTATGCATCAATGCAGATTTCAAGAATTCATTGTTTTAGGTGTGCTTAAACAGTAAATTATATTTGTTGCCATATCTGTGCAAAAGGACACAAAATCATTGAGGTTTAATTTTTGTGTGTGTACATTTTTTCTGCAGGCAAGCAGTCCTTTCCGAGAACCATTGATGAAGTTCCAGCTTAAGTACCCTAGTCAAGTTGTGGACCTGTTCCTCTCAGAGAATTACTTGAAAGATCAGCAATGGTGCAGATACTTTGAGGTAAATTGTTTTTGCCTGGTTTTATTTTGGATTTCATCATGAACAAGAATTTTAAATATCAGACCTGATTACTAGTGAATGGAAACCATTAAAAAATGTTTTGTAATTTCAAAGGTATGTGTATTCAAGTGGGTCAAATTACGACTTTCTCTCTCTCTCTTTCAGTTTCTGTTACGGCACAAGGATGGAGCTAAATTTTGTGAGGCTCTGCGAGCAAATCCAATGAGACTTGTCAACATGTTGTCTGGTCAGCTACAGGTATGATTTAGTAAACCCCTTTTACAAATGTCTCAGTATGTTTGACCAACTTCAGATTTTTTTTTTTTTACTGATATCATATCTAGGTTAATTAAAGGTACGGAAGATACAGTATTTTTAGTTTCAGTGAATCATTAAACAAGTCAATATTTTCATTATTGTTGAGATGTGTCTGTTTTGTTAGAAAATAATTTGTAGGAGGGTGAGAGTGTTGAAATGATACATTTTCCTTCGTTATGTAAAAGAAGGTACTGTATGAGGCTAAACGCAATATGCAAGATAAGCAAACTAAAGTTTGTTGGATTACTCATTTTTGTGTTCTTTCAAATAAATTTTGATGATGAAAAAGTCTAGAGGCCATGTTTTTCGTCATTTTATCTTAATGTTTATCCATCTTTTTTTTTCAAGACAACCACAACAAGCCCTATTGCCAACCCAGCTCCAGTGAGGACAGAACTTCAATACAGAGCTGTACGTCTCATCTCGCTCCTTGTCAGATATGATGAGAAGTGGCTTCCCCAACAGACCCAAATGGTCAGTGAGCCTTCCTGTGATAAAAAAAAAATGGTTTTAATTTTCTTTCTTTCTTCCTTTCCAGCTTTAACTTCAGGATTGAAGACTCCTCAGCTTTTTACAAACTTTAAAAGTGTCCACTTCCTTAAAGTTCTTTATAGTCCATCATTATCTAAGCCTAAATAATGTGAAAAAAAGATTTCTTCTCTGGGGTATGAAAATGTTTTGTTTTTTCACTCATTTAATCAGGTTTAATAAAAAAAAAATAGCTTACATTGTCCATTGGTTTTAGTTACATCAAAATAATTTTATGTAATGAATGTGACAATTTTTTCTACAAAAAGACAAGAATTTGCAAATAAAGTTATTGACCTCTTTTAAAAACTGAATGTTTCCAAATTTTAATGGTCAAATCTACATCTTTATGGAACTACATTGGCAAATACTAAGTTCCAAAATATATATTTTTGAGCATATCATAGATCTTATCTTATGCGGATAATCTTTCTGTACAAAAAGGGAAAAGACAACTATCCATCTGTATCCACCACTAGCTAGCTGACAACTTTTAGTGCCAGTTTTGAGCTTTGTACCCATCATTCACCTACAGTTGAATCAGTAATTCTTTTTTTTTGAAGCTATCATTTGTTTCATCACTGTGTAATTTTGACTCTTAACATTGAGTGTATCAATAAGACCAAATTTGATTTGGTTTTTATTCAACACATTTTAATATCTTATTTTGCAGAGACCTCTCTTGTTGTCAATATGGGTATCAGATGCTTTTGTTGAGCGTCACACTCAGGTGGTGAGTATTGCTTAAATGCCATTGCAAATTAAAAAAAAAATTTTTCCAAGTGTTTGTGGAAAAACAACAACCAAAGAAAAAAAAATATGTCGAGAATAGAAATGATTTGTATCATAAACTTTCTAAGTAACGTAATTATAAACAGCCCCCCAAATTAAACCTTAATGGAATGAAAAGCCAGTTTATTTATCGCAAAGAAAAGTGATAGATTTTGGCGTCCTCAGTCAAGAGCAATATGTTAAAGACATAAAATTACGGTAGAGGGAGGTGTTGCATTTTGATTGACTAAAAAAGGTTAAGTTTTAGGACATAGAAAGGAATGTTATTGGGTGGAATGGGTGAAAGAGGGAGGAGGAAAATGATAGTTCTTTATTGGTTATAGAGCTGTATTAAGATAACATATGGTATTACTTATTTTATCAGTTCATGTATGATCAAAGTTGGTCTCAAGAACTCAAATCAAAGGTTGGTTTGAAGATTTATGATATGATCATCATCATTATCGCCCTCATTAATATCTTGTAAAGAGTGCAAATCTATCAGGCTGCAAGTGAATTAAATTCAAATAAGTTAAATTGGCCTCTCATCTTAATAGACTTGGAATATCTGTTTATCACCATCACCCCTTCTTTCTTTCAACAGTATGAACTGGACTATGTGTATTGGAAGGAGCCAGCTTTGATCCTCAAGTGCATGATCAACTACTTCAAGTCAGTCTAACATTGGATATTAGCTTCATATTTATTGATGATAAAGAATTTAAGTTTCTAAAACAATAAAATTCTATTATAATCAATTAGCTGTTGCCACTATTAATCATCAAAAAGTATACATATTGCTTTACAAGTTATGTAATGGTGAAAGAAAGCATGTACGGATATTTCTTGAAAATGAATTGTATTTATGAAAAACATTATAGATTTTCCGGAGGTTCATTTTTCCCAATTTTATATCAAAGGGTACTAATATATCTATTTTCTGTTTCTTTTTGTCACAGGTATCACACAGATGACGTAGAAATCTTGTTCCATGTTCTGCGTTGTTTTATTAATCGCTTCATACCACAGTTTCAATTTGTGCAAGATTTCCTTGACTCTGTTGTTGCAAAGGTAACAATCAATCAAATTTTTTAATGCTACAATGTACCAATAGTTGAATAACAAACAATAAAGCAATAACCTTACGCTCACTATGGAACTTTTTTTATATTTAAATTCAAAATTGTATTTTTTGTAAACAGACTGAAAGAAGAACGATTACTATAACTTTTCCTAAATTTTTGTATGGTTTACCTCATGCAATTATTTATTCAAACTGTATGCAATTTATCTGTGATCAAATGGGGAAAGAGCCTATCTACTCACTCTTTTTTTTTTTTTTTTTGACTTTAGGGACATTTGAACAACTTAAATGTTAAATGAAAAGGAAAAAAAAAACCCACTAACTTAAGGCAACATAACATACAATTGTAAATGATGGAAAAATTAAATCATAATGCTTTTTAATCCTAAATATTCTACTTGAATTTTCATATGAATAATATAATTATTTACAAACTTTTCTATTTCTTGGTATTTTTACAGACCTACCCAGCAGACTGGAAGAGAAAAGCCTTCTTCAAATTTGTAACAGTCTTTCATGATCAAAGTTGGTCCCAAGAACTCAAAGCAAAGGTATGAAAAGTTTCATCACTATCACCATCCATTCATCATTAATATACCATAAAGAGTTTAAGTCCATCAGACCTAAGCAGATTAAATTCACACAAGTGAACTGACCTCTCACCTTATTATGCTTGGAAGGTCTGTTTGTCACCATCAATCTTATTATCATTTGCCACAATTAAAAAAAAAAATATAGACGCAAACACACTAGAATGAAGTGCAAAGATATCAAAGTGGATATTCCAAATTTAAAGGGAAAATTATTAAGGATACAAATAATATAAAATGTTATTCATCTTTATCTTCTCAAATATATTACATCTTTATAATAAATTTCATTTTAATAAAAAAAAAGTTCCTTTTCTGTACATTTTTTGGAGTATTTTTTTCTATAAAAAAAAAAGAAAAAATGAAATACTGAATATTTTGTTTTGATGAAAATGAGTCTTTGTATTGGCAATATTTAAATCAATCAGCCACTTCTATATGTTATGTTTTCTTTTGGATATCAAGATTACTTTGACTTGTCTTAATATGGATGCTTGCAAAATCTGCTTCACAGATCCTCCAGTACATCCTGATTCCTTGCTTCTACCACTCCTTTGAGAAGGGAGAAGGGGATAAGTTAATCGGGGGTCCACCTGCTCCTGACCAAGACAGTGAAGACAATGTCATCAGTGTGTTCATCAACCGGATCATTGATCCAGAGAATCCCTTTGGCACCTCAGATGCTGTGCGCATCCTCCTGCTTCAATTCTCATCACTGTTGGTGGAACAGGCATCTTCTCATATCCATGATGCGGCTAACAAGTTAGTCATTGATTTTATCTTCAGATCACATAAGATTCCTGCATATAAGATCCAAGGAGTTTAAGAAACTAACGAAACATTTTTTTTATTTCATTCATTAGAATGTACTTGTCATTATTTGACAATTAGTGTGCATTATAGAAATATAAATATTATAATCTTATCTTCTTTGATGTGAGAAGCAGCAAAGAAAGTTTACATTAATCTGTGCTGATTTACTACCATATTATTATTAACGTGTTTAACAATATAATTTTTTACAGGTTTTTTTGTGTTTTTTTTTTCAAATAAAGAACTAAAAAGAACTTTTTGTTTAACTATAAGTAGCAGCCACAAGAGCTCTTATTCAAGTTTATCTTATATGATCCTTGTCTATTTCAATAATTATATTTCTCTTGTTATCCTTTTCAAGGAAACAAGGCAACAAACTCAGGCGCCTGATGACTTTTGCATGGCCATGTCTGGTTGTAAAAAATTGTGTGGATCCAGCCACAAAGTACCATGGACACCTGTTGCTGGCCCATATCATTGCAAAGTTTGCCATCCACAAGCGAATTGTATTGCAGGTAACAAGCCAAGTTTTTAACTTGTTTGAGGAAAATGATTAACAGGCTAAAAAGGTTTAAAATTATTTTTTTTATGTGATTGTGTAGATGTATGATGTAAAAATATCTAGGCATAGATTTGTATAAAGGTATTAGATCTCAACAAATATATCTACACTTAAGAGATACCAAAATCTATTTGCTAAAAGTTAATTGATAGGCAGTATTAGAAGATTCTTCTTTTGCCTAACAGTGTTCCCAAAATCTACATCCTGAAATTATACCTTGCATTGCAATAGAGATAATACCAAATCACATACAGATTAATCCTACAAATATCATTAAAAAAAAACAACATATCTCAAGTGTAATTTTGTAGTTACTGACATGTTTTAAACCAATTATCCTAAATAACTTTTAAAATGTTACCTTTCAGGTTTTCCACAGCCTTTTGAAAGCTCATGCTCAGGAAGCCAGAGTAGTTGTGTGCCAGGCCTTAGAATATTTGACTCCAGCTATGCCTGGTCGCATGGAGGATGGCAATGTAAGTTGACATAGTCATTTTCAAAGTGACTAGTTATTTGGTGAAGTGAAGCATCATGACAGCTGTGAACACACAATATTGTTTTTAATCACATTTTTTGTGTGTGCATTATTTTCTAAACACTTGGTTATTTTTTC
>RQTK01000979.1:0-15997 GCA_003991915.1 Elysia chlorotica
TCATCTTTTAAAGCGATTACTTGGTGGCATCTTAGCGGTTTGGTTGGCAAGTTCTGTGGTCGGTGTCTTCAAAGTGGTATATCTGAATTAAAAATCATTAATTGTAAAAAGAATATTTAAACACAGTAGGATGCACGCCAAATCAAACAAAGTTTTTTTATTGAAAATTTTGAAAACCTAAAATAGATGCATGTTGAATAAAACAAACACCTTTCACACTAAATGGAAAAGAGAGAAAAACTATTCCACTCTCATCATTGTTTTTCACCTGTTATCTTCAGGCAGTAAGACTAGGAAAGGGATGCCCGAGTTTACCAAGGCGCTCTTCTTCAAGTCTTGGAACAATTGAAGTGTTTATGTCAGCCCCTGAGGAAGTTAGGGCACGTAGTTAGATGTCCAGTGCAGCATGCCAATATTGGCGATAGCTTCAGGACAAAGATACACAACTGTTGTTAAAATTTAACTCTTATTGTTTAATTGAAGAGTGAGCTCGCAGCCACAAAATCTACCTATAAAAATAATACTTTTGATACACTCTCAGATTAAATTAACTTGCATATTGCTTGGATGTCAATTGTCATTGCTTTCAAGTTTTCAGTTTAGTCTTGGATTTTTTGTTTGTTCTTGGTTGTTTTGTTTTCTGTTATATTGGGATGCATCACAAACTCTTTTTTAAATATTTGATTAAAGAACAAACTTACAACCCCACGTTACATTTTTCATACAAAATCGGAAAAAGATTTTAAATACGCAGAGATGTTACTTGTTTTGAGGGACATAATAATAGTATTAACAAAATCAGCCTGGACACAGAGCCTGATCAAGCAGCAAGGCCCAGATTGGGAGTACCAGGTTTCCACAGGCAGTGCCCCCACCGTTGTGGGCCCAGCCCCTGAGACAAGTGAGAATATCGCATGGCCCGTGAGCAGGCAATCTGAGCCCTTTAAGACGTGAGCGCGAGAGGCAGCCAGATCACTTTGACAACAGCTTATTGCCATGAATAATATCAGTGGAGAATTTGGCTTTCCTCCTAACATGTACATCGCATTTTTAGTGTGGAAATGATAACCGTAGAAGTGATGAATTGTTTCAGGATTTTTTTATCAATTCGAAAAATGTTATTTATACCAAAATGTTTCTTTCTTCGTTGAAATTTGCCGAATTTATTTGAAAGCGTATTTTTGACCGTTTTTTAATAAGTGGATGGTCTGTACTTTTCGTGTGCAATAAACATAATAACTTAGTGGAACAACTGTAATTGGTTACAAGATAATTTGACCATTCTTTCATTGTATTCATTGGCAAGTGGAATTTTTTTTTTTATGATGTAACTAATTCCCTTGATACATAAGCCGAGGGCGAATTATAACCACCCCTAAGGGATCAAAATACCCACGTAGGTAGTTGCCTCAGGGAGTTTTTAAGTTCAGTTCAAATCTTTTCAGTTTCCCACCATCATTGAAATATCTCTACCTGTTTTTCTCTCTCACCCTCACTTTTTCTCTATGTTGACCACGAAGAGCTATTTCTTCTTCTTAGAACTTTGCCAGTTACGTGCAAAAGAAAGGAGCTACGTGAGCCGTTAGTGCTGTAAGAAGTAACAAACTGATTTAACGTGATCGCTATTTATCCAATGGCACAAAGAAAGTATCTAGTCCAACTTATATGCCAAAATGTATAAAATGGTTTACACTTATAATTAATATTTAGCACAAAACAGCTTTAAAACACAATAAACTTCTTAATTATTCGCAAAATATAGTATGCATAATGTGAAGTCAAAGTGTTATACCTGAAAGGGAACTCTGGAATTGAATTGAATTAGTCAACATGGAAAACACAAATAGCAGTGAGTCTACAGATATCCCAGTTGATCAGTACCCGCCATCAAGTCAAGACAAACTGTTTGAAGACATCAATGAATGGTTAAAGGTCTACTACTCTATGTTTCTCCTCATCTCTGGGACAGTACTAAACATTCTCTCCATCCTAACGCTAAGCCAGAAATCCTTCAAGCGCTCCACAACTTCTGTCTATCTCCGCTTTCTCGCCATTGTTGATCTTTTCGTCTTGTACAATGGTTTGAGCCGCCATTTTATCTCTGGCGTCTATCACTACAACATTCGCAACGTCAGCGAGGTTTTCTGTAAGTTCAACCAGTGGACAACGTCGTTTGGGCCGGACATCAGTGCCTGGATCCTAGTGGCGGTGACCAGCGAGCGAGTCCTGTCCATCGTGAGGCCACACTCCGTCAGACTGATGTGCACCAAACTCACTGCCAGGCTCACTATTCTCGGCATCGTTGTAGCCCTCATGACAACCAACCTGCCCCTCATGCTCTTCTACGGCCACAGTCAGGTAAGTGTCGGTTTAGACACCTGAATGTTGCCCAAAAATTTTCTTAAAGGCGTAGCACAAAACAGTTCAATACTTATATTATTTCGGTGTCCTTATATGTTGATAAATATCCCCCCCTCAAATCAATAAATGTTTGAGTTTTTGAAATTGGTGAGCCAAAATGCATGACGGCACAATTTTAACGAATATGAACAGCGCAATACTATTTTTTTTCACACAGAAAATGAAATGTCTAAAAGATTTGAACATTTCAGTAGTCATATAATTGAACATAGACGTTAAAATAATTATGTTATTATTGTAATTTTATCTCCTTTTTCTGGTTACTTTATCTAATTTTTGAGATGTTGTTTCTCAAACCATTCCCAAAAACAGTGTACGATCCTCCGCCAGTCTTCAATCTGGCTTGTGTTAATGCTGTTTCAAACCAGTATTGTACATAGTGTACCTCTGTTCCCATCATCTGGTTGATCTTTCCCTTCCATTTTCCCTCTATTTAGGATAGAATGTTCTTCTAAAGTGTGCCATCCTGTTCGGTGTTGCAGAAATAGTTAAGTTTGATTCTTCTAACAATTTGAAGGAGCTTTGTTGATTTAAAACCAAGTTTTGCCATCACCTCCTCACTAAGAATCTTTCTTGAACATTTTCATCCAAAAGCAGTGATCTTTTGGCGTCTGTTTCATTCAGGGTCTATGTTCCGTAACTGTATATTGCAGTGGGAAATATCGAGCACAGATGCAGGTTTTCTTTCTTCGGCATTGTTATTAAAATTGCTATCTTCCAATCATTAGCCCATATCTTCACACAATACTTCTGATTTATTCTACTCTTACACCTTCATTCCTTTTATCATTTATGCTTGGATGTTGTCCCATCCTTGGCTTTTAGACGGAGTAGAACTTCGGCTTCCGATGCAGAAGGTCCATGGTACGAGACCTGGCGATTTCGCCCCTACCGGTTAAGTCGGTTTCCATTTAATGAGACCGAATGAGACAGGAGTTATGGTATCCCTGCCCTGTATAGTACGTTAACAAACTAACTCAACTCCTCAGCTTTTATTTTCTTTGAGAGATTTTATTGCCTTTTCAATTTCTGCTCTTTATAGTGTTTGTGCCTCTTATTCTAGTGCTCAATCCGCCCATGAATGGTTTAGGTTTCCTATTTGACTATCTGAGTACATTACATTTTCTTCACTGTAGTCTTTTTTTTCTTTTCAAAATATCTTTAGACTGTGTTTTACCGTTTCTGTAGTTTATCACTCCTAGGAGTTATTTGTTTGTTTGTTTATTAATTGCTTAGCGTCCAATATCAGCACTATATCAGCAAGATTATGAAATGGTCCAAAGACTAACGTCTGACAATTTAAGTATTGAGTGCGGGGATATCATGGATGCTGTTTCAGCAGGTTACATTATACTGTCATCGACCCAACCAGTAGGGGGCGAAAATTGGACACATTTAATACATTTTTTTACAAATCGTGAGATTCGAGCCAGGGCCCTCCTGATTGAAAGACCAACGAACGTTGCCAGTTAGTCCTACTCCTGTTGGTTATGTTGTAAATAATATTGTGCAAAAATGTAAAAAAAGAAAAAGTTTTTTTTGTATACTAAAATATAATGAAGAATAGAAGAACTTATGAAATAGAACAAAAGAATGGAGATGTTTATATATTTATATAGGCGCTTTGAAAACACAACTAGATATAAATAAAATATATCCTTGTCTTTCAATTATGTAAGGAAGTTCTGAACTTAGATCAAAGGAACAAACAGTAATTATTACTTTTAATGTGCCTTTAAAGTCGCAAAAATTATTTAGAAAGAGAATAGACTTCACATGGAAGAAAAACAGTAAAATAAAAAGAACATAACAGAAATGTATTAAATCTTTCTTACCGATGAAGGATGTTGATATTCAATTATCTGTGATATTCAGGAGGCTCAAAATTATGACTATGAGCTGGGTATGGCAATATTCTCTATTTTAGTCCAATCAGTGGTCATTTTGCCGTATGCAAAGTCCTGTTCGTTTGGATCACTCTTTGCTGAGACCATTCTACAGCGCTACTTACCTATTGAGAATAATAACTGCCATAGACTGTTGGATGAAAAATCCTATAATTGAAGTTCAAGAAAGTTTTCACTGCTGATATACTGCTGCTTCACACCAATTATAGTTTTAAACTGATGTTTCTGGCATTCTTCAATCGATCAAGGTTGTGTTTTTTTTTCATTGATATTAAGCCTACCTGCCATGTGGCCTTTATTGAATTGTTTAGGAATCCATAGACCTTTCTATAGCACAAAGGTTCAAGGATCATCCTCTCTGCAGTGCCATTTGAAAGATCAAGTTTCTTGGCCTCGATTTAGATAGTGAATTAGAATTACTATTGGATCAAGAGTCTTAATTGACAGCTGCAGTTAACGTTTCAATTAAAGTATCACCATAACCCTGGAAGACACTTACAGCCCAACACATTTTTCGAGTGATAGTTATCGATCTAAATAACTATTTGTGTATTGTACCCTTTAGACAATTTTTATGGTTGCTAAAACCAAGAGTTATCAATAACAAGAATTATTTTAGACTCTTATATGTGCTTCTCAAGTTTTTAATGGCGTTTGATGTTATTAACAATATAACAAAAGTTTGAAGCGCAGACAAGCCATGATAGATACCATCCTGATCGATTCTGTTGCTACGAGGCTACTCCTCTATTGTTCCTAATTTCTGATAGGTTTTTAAGTTGAGAAGAAGGTATGGGGCAGAAAAAACAAGTATCGGGACGAATGTAGATTGAAGAAGTGTATTGGAAGAAAGGAGGAATAAGTGGAGGGATGAGAAGAGGATTTGGAGGTTGGTAAGGGTGCCTAATTAATTTCGTGCTGATACCGTAATTTAATGTTCTGAGGTCTACATGGCCAAGCCTCCGGTATGTAGCAACATCCGTTCATTTTGCATTCTTCTTTAGTCCGTTATAAACTTCAGTTTATTTGGTGTTTGCAGCCAAATCGAACTTTTTGAAATTAAAAATAATTAGCACGCTCAGTATATTTCTTTGAATAAAAAGAATGGAAAAACTTTTTTTCCTTTTTTTGTCTTTTAATATGACGTGTTTAATGTGTAATTTTTCTGACCACTTTTTTACTGTATGGAATTATATTTTATAAGGCTACACAATAATAATAATAATAATAATAATAATAATAAAAATAATAATAATAGTAATAATAATAATAATAATAATAATAATATTTTATTTATTTATTGAGCGCTTTCCCTTCGCAAAACTCAAAGCGCTTAACAACATTTTAAGCATAATCACAAAAGTGTTCAATAGAAACATTTACATACACAATTCCCTAAAATGACTTTTTTTTTAATTGCATAGAAATATAATAAAAGACTCTCACGGTTATACACAAGGATATTTTAAACACATTGATCTTATTAAACATTAATATAGATCTATCATAGAGTGAGAAATGGTTGACATATTAAGTACTAAATTACTTATGCTTGGGTAAAAAGAGAGTAGGAAAAGAGGAAGAACATCGTACGAGTTAAAACAATACCAGCCATATTTATTTACAAAGGCGTTTCGTTTGCTTTGAACGCAAGGAAACTGTAGCAAATACAAGGAAAGCATTTGAACTTGGTGGAGGTGTTTTGACTTTTAAGACAATAAGGTTTCCTTCAAGAACCTCAAGTCTCATTCTCCCCGTTGCTTAGGCTTCGATTGCAACCAACGATTGGACGGAAACCGGAGCATCCAGATAACCCTCGACCGCTATTATTTTGTAACATTTCTTTGGAAACAATAACTTTTTACAATGCTTCTTTATTTTTGTTCACAGCGTCTTCTTTATTTTTTTGACCGAGCATTGTGTTGAATTATAAAGCTTAGAAAAGGTCAACTACATATAGCATGAATGGAATAGAAGTTATCTTTTTTTCTGTTATTATATCAGATTGTTATGAAATTGTATGGTTTTTTAATGAGCTATGTTTTAGGTTTATGCTTATGAAATAAGAACGTCTGAAAGAAGTACGTGTATCTAGTCACTAAAAAATACTTACTGACTGAGATTATGTGGATCCCCATGATGGAGATACAATAAATCTTTCCTCATCATTCAGCTTGAATGAAGCGACGGTGTACCAAAATAACTAAGTCCCCTAAAAAATATTCAATGCACAATTTTTTTTCTTTTCTAAATATTCTTACAAATGATTTACACTGATCCTGGAAAATCTACGTTCAAATGCAAGATTTGGTATAAGAAAGGAATTTAGGAAAATACAATGAATAGATGAGCTTTTTCTCTCTCTCCTTTACTTTTATTTTTTCTCCCTTATCTTCTTTCCTTTCCTTTCTGATAGTCTCTATGAAGCTCTCTAACAACTCTATTTCTCCCTCTCTATTTCTCTCTCTCTCTCTCTCTCTCTCTCTCTCTCTCTCTCTCTATCTATCTATCTATCTATCTATCTATCTCTATCTCTCTGCCCACCTCTCTCTATCTCTCTGTCTCTCTATGTGCCTTATCATAGAGATAGACTGGTAAACATTGAGGTAAAAAAAAAAACCTGGCATCTTTTAGAATCGAAAACTTTTGTAACTAAACTTACGTATGTCGAGTCGTTGCATTGCGTCATAAGCAGGTTGGATAAGCCATTTTCCCCAAGGTTTGCTGTACTGATTGATTTGACTATACAATCTATATAATTATATTATATATATATATATTTAAATACAAACATTTATATAATAGTATACTGAAACTCAAAGGGGAGTTAGATACCATAAATCTTCAAGGAAAAAAAGCCCTCCTAACACCCTGAGGCGAGTGCGCCCACACCCAGATCATGACGACCAGCTGTCTCCCTGCCATCTTTTTTTTGCACCATGCAGGATTCGCACACATACCCTTATCTTGGTTGGGTTGCTGATCATTTTTAATGTTTATGGAACACCCTCTCATTTCTCCTGGTCCCGATACATCAGGAACTGTTCTTGGCTAACGTAGCCAGTAGCTTTTGCGCTCTTGTTCTTTTTTTGTGTGTGTTGCTCATTATTGAGAGTTAAGTTAGAAAGTCGTGAACTGATGACACTATGAATCATCTGGCACTAATCTCCATGTGCATCACTGCAGCTTTGTAGACGGCATCTTGCAGTCCAGGGTCAATTTGTAGATGCGGACCACTTCCACTCCCTTCCCGTACTCATTCTCTTTCGCCTCTGATTTTGACCACCAACTTGTTCTTCAAGGATCCAGACCTTTGCAATCAGTTTGCCTTTGATTATTTATTTTCTTCCAAGATGAATTTTAGTGGGAGTTTGAGCTTTTCTATACGGCATTACATTGCCTGAAGGCCACATCTATTCATGGCTAAGAGGCCTTAGGTGGCATATCTGCTGTTTCTATCCCTTTTCTGGAATTTTTCATGAATCTTACCACTTTCTTAGACTCTAAACTAGGTCTTCACTGATAGTCGCTATTATTTTGTTGATCGGCCATTGTGAGTGTCTTTGCTCTTCCTACTGACACACTGTGAGGTTTCTTTGGCTTGAATTTTATATTATGCACCATGCCATTCATACGTCGAGGCTCTCTTACATTACGCGAGTTTTCCTTCTCAAATTTATCTTGAGTTCATTGTTTTTCTTCCTCAAACCATATAAATTGTGATCTTGCGAAACACTCTCTCTATCTCTCTCTCTCTCTCCCTCCCTCCCTCCCTCCCTCCACCCCTCCCTCTCTCTCGTTTGATTTCTCTTTTTTATCTCTCTTTCTTTCTATCTCTCTCTATCTTCTTCTTCTTCTTCTTCTTCTTCTTCTTCTTCTTCTTCTTCTTCTTCTTCTTCTTCTTCTTCTTCTTCTTCTTCTTCTTCTTCTTCAATAAGAAGCAATGCGATAGTAATTATATTATTTGCCCATCAAAAAGCTATTTCGACGACGGATAGACAAACCACGTAAACAAGTAAACAACACAAGAAAAAGAAAAAAAAAACACGCTAAAAGCAAAAACTGACTGGAGGATGATTATTGGTTGTTAGAAGACTCTCGACGTTTATGAAAGCTAACACACAGAGAGGTTTCAATTCACCATTTCTAGAGAGTTACCACGCCCTCGTTAGCACCACAAAAAAGACATCAAAGTTCCCTGACGCTAATCAAGTGAATTGTCGTGTCCTAGTCAACTTCTGAATGTCCCCTCCTTACTAAGTTTTTCAGTCAGGAATTCTATAAATTTTAACAACAGCTGAAGCCCGAACCTATCATATTCCAAGGACTCGGATTCTTCAGTTTGCCCTTTCTAGCATAGCAAAGGCTTTTGATAAAATGAAAAGAATTCATCTGAACCAAAAATATGCGGGCAAAGAACTTAGCGTAGTTAGAAAAAACGCAAAGGAATGAATCAGTTTTAACGATGCTCTTTTTTATATATTGTTTTGTTTTTCCCGAGTTGTTTTCCTGCGCATGAATAACATACCTGTTATCTAATATTATCCACTCAAACCTTCTGTTCCAATACAAAAAGAAGAATGGAAAGCAGAAAGAGTAAAAACATATGGACGACATGTAATATGTTACTGGATAAGTTTAATGTGATTAACGGGTGTTGACAAATACGGTTTTAGTAATAGAGTATCAAAATAGAAGCCTATCGTTTAACTGTGAATCAACTTTATTTTGATGCTGACTTATCCAGTTAGATATTTTATGTCGTCCATATGTTTTTAGTCGTTTTGTTTTCCATTCTTCTTTTTGTATTGGAACAGAAGGTTTGAGTGGATAAAATTAGATAACAGGTATGTTATTCATGCGCAGGAAAACAACTCGGGGAAAAACAAAACAATATATAAAAAAGAGCATCGTTAAAACTGATTCATTTTTTGGCGTTTTTTCTAACTACGCTAAGTTCTTTGCCCGCATATTTTTGGTTCAGATGAATTCTTTTCATTTTATCAAAAGCCTTTGCTATGCTAGAAAGGGCAAACTGAAGAATCCGAGTCCTTGGAATTATGATACGTTCAGGCTTCAGCTGTTGTTAAAGTTTATAGAATTCCTGACTGAAAATCTTAGTAAGGAGGGAAAATTCAGAAGTTGAACAGGAAACAACAATTCAGTTGATAAGCGTCAGGGAACTTTGATGTCTTTTCGTGGTGCTAACGAGGGCGTGGTAACTCTCTAGAAATGGTGAATTGAAACCTCTTTGTGTGTCAGCTTTCATAAACGTCGAGTCTTCTAACAACCAGTAATCATCCTCCAGTCAGTTTGTGCCTTCAGCGCGTTTTTTTTTCTTCTTTTTCTTGTGTTGTTTATTTGTTTACGTGGTTTGTCTATCCGCCGTCGAAATAGTTTTTTGATGGCCAAACAACATAATCATTATCACATTGATTCTTATTTGAAAGTTTAGTGCGCACAACATGCACAGTAATTAGTTAAATTGATTTGTTTCTTGTTTAATATAAAGCAATGTCGATGGGTTGGGAACATCTTGAGGTGACTAAATTACCACCTCTAGTCTAAGAGTCAGGAGCTCACGCAGTGATTTTCGTACATCTTGTTAGTTCGTACATCAGCTGGCGCCCAGACTTAGCATCAGATTTCCCGGCAAAACTAGAGAATATAGATAGACTCAATGAAAGATTATCACATTACTTCTAGTGTCGTTTTCGTGTCTGCCTTTTATGTCTGCTATCTCTGGGTTTTGATTCACTTTTCTTTTTATGACCCTTGTCTGGCTTTATCTTTCCTCTTCTTTCCCCCCTTTTGTTGGTTTTCAATCCCCGATTCTCTCGCACTTCCATCCCTGTGTCATTCCACCATACTCTCTCTCTCTCTCTCTCTCTCTCTCTCTCTCTCTCTCTATCTCACACACACACACACACACACACACACACTCGCCAATCTACCACTGAGGACAGTTCAACATATCTCTGGGTTTTTGCTGTTTGTTGGGCTTTTTGTTGTTTTTGTTTTTTTTGGTGGGGGGCGGTGGAGGTGTAGAGGTTGGGTAGGTGTTGGGGGTGGGGGAGGGGAGGGGGAGGGGGGTACTTGTTTTTGCTGGTTTTAATCTGCAGTTTGTATTCTTCTTGATGAAGTGAAGTGGTCAATGGTGCTTTAACTATACGTTCCTTTTTCTGGCATATCTTTGTCGTGTGCCATCTTTTATTTCTTTTTTCTTTTTCTTTTTTAGTTTACCTTATAAAACAAGTCTCCTTGTTATTGTTATTCTGAAGTTTTAGGTAGACTTGTTAACACACAGTTTCAGCACAGCCACACTCTTGCCTTATATATTATGCAGACTACAACCTTATTTGCTTTGTAAACTGCATCAAGGAAATCACTTTCCCTTTTTAAACCGTCATTCTCCAGCTAGATAATAGTAATAAGTAATCAATAACAAGGCTTTTGACAAAGCAGCTGTACATATTACTCATTACCTTTCAAAATATATTTTAGTATGCATTTATTGCAGGTTCACAAAATTTTATTTTTAAGGCTATATCGTTTCATTGTGATAAACTAACTGTTTAGCTTTTTTGTTTGATGCTTAAATGGTTTGCAATATTAGTTGCTTTTTAAAAATGCATATTTTTTTCTGTCAAACTCCATCTCCCTCAGGCACACAACAAGACTACAAACACGACGCTGGTCGTTAAGTGCACGTTAGTGCATTTTGTACATTTCATGGATCAGATCTGGTACTGGCTCGACCTGCTCAAGTTTGTGCTTCTGCCCAGTGCGCTCCTCACCACGTTCAACATCATCATTGTGTCGGCAATCACTCGCAGGCGCCACGGTCTGGGCAAGGGGTTCAGCTTTAGAGGGAGAAAGTCGCTGGCATCCTCTCTGAATCGTCAATTGGGCATTTCCTCGTCCGATAATCGACAGGCAAGGGTCAAAAAGAATGATGCCCACCCCAAATCTGTTTACCATGTGTCCAGAGAACACCTGAACCTTGTCATCAGCAGCGGTACAGGAAGCACGCCCAGTAGAAGTACAGGCGGTCCATCCCGTGAAGAGACAACAGAAACGCCACAGGGTGGAAGTACACGGAGTCGCGTATATGATACGAACCATAGCGTTGGGAACACCAGCGGGAGAGCCAGTGGCAGAAGCACTGCAGGCAACAGTAACAGTAATGGTCGCATCGCCAACAGCAGCAACTCTCTCACGGTCACCCTGGTGGCTGTCAATGCCACTTTTGTGATTTGCAACGCCCCCGTCATGGTGTTCTTGCTTAATAGGGACGGATGGTTTGGACCTGGTGAGGACGCAGCGTACAGCCTGACCTTGACCGTTGTTGTGATGGCCATGTACACAAACAACGCCCTCAACTTTTTGCTCTACTGCGCCACGGGCTCGAGGTTTCGGACAGAAATGCGCGCTTTGTTCGCCTCGTGCCGACCCTCGTCAAAAAACTTGCCAGGAGCGCCCGGACAGAAATCGAGGTCCGGGGAGCACAGCCACTGCAGCGACAGCTCTGACACGTCCATGGTGTCCACCTCAGTGAGCACGGGCCGGGGGACGAGCTCGTCCATTATGACTGCCTCGCGCCCGACGCGTTGATCACCTGGCAGTCGCCAACAGCAGCTTTAAATAGTTTGATATCTGGGTCTTGGACTTGAATTATACATAAATGACATAATCTTGAATGGCATCTGGATAAGAAAGTATCGTTCATAAACTAAGTTTTGATAAAGAAAGTAAGTTTTACCTTCTCAATACCCTGTAATCCTGACCGCCATCAGCTGCTTAAAACGGAGAATGTCACTGCGGATCCATATGAGTATAAAACTTTTATCCATTGAGCATTGAGCTCTCAATCCGGTTAACCGGTTCGAACCAGGCTTCATTAAAGTTTTGTCGAATCTCGCCCCCTACTAATTGGGACGGTGTCATTACAATGTGAGACAGGAGTAGCGGTATCCCTGCATGGTCTCTGTGTGACTGCAAGACGTTATGTTTGGTATCCTTCCTAGATATAAGCCTAGCTACTGATGATGCACGTTAAGAAACTAACTATCTAACTTACTTTTAAAACTTACAGCTTGTGTTAGAAAACTTAAACATGAAACCTCATTGAGTAGAAGTTAGCACTTTGAGTTTAAATATCCAAACACAGGATTGTACCCTCAATGGCAGTATGGGAAGTTTACATAACAAGAAAAAATAAAAAAAACTTTACCATATCATCTTCTGCTTCATTAGTTCCTTTTTGTAATAGGATTGTCTTCGTAATAATAATAAAACCTAATGTTGATTACAACATTGTGTTGATGTCAGCAGCTTATATATCCATAAATGTCTTTTTAAAACGCGTTTAAAACTATTGCAAACGAGGGCGTTTCTAATGTTTTAGTTTGTTTTTTTCTTATCTTCAATACTGTAGAATTTGGCAGAATTTGGGTTTTGGACGGGAAAGTAAGCTATTTCGGTACATATTTAAAGTTTGTAAATTGCATCGGAAAAATGCAAAAATGAATAGCATCTGGATAAAAAAAAGTATCTTTTATAAACTTAAGTTACTTAAAATAGTTAGTAAACTAAAAATCGTTCGAAGCCACGAAGGTTTAAAACCAAGGATTTAAAGGGATGATGAAGGGGTAGCTCTAAGAGAGAGAGAGAGAGAGAGAGAGAGAGAGAGAGAGAGAGAGAGAGAGAGAGAATTCGTAAAAAAAAGGGACGCAATAGTGCTAAAGAATGGAATTATGTTGCACACAAATTGGATCGTAAGCATAACGTTGTTGTAAACTTGCTACTCGTATGCGAATAAGAGAATAAGAGCTTATGACGAGTTGTCAGCTACCAATACCTTGTACTTAGGACCATAATTGTGAAGGAGTCTTCTAAAGTTTCAGCTTCTGGTTATTATTGGACAAATTTCATTCTGAAGAAATTATCTTCACAAAAATTTTTCTTTTTTCGAACGCATTTTCATCACAGTCTTGTTTTATTGTACTTGACGAGTCCCTGAAAGTAACTTGCATAAAACCTAACAAAATGCCTTATTGTTAATTGATAACCACCCTGCCGACTTTCTAAACTCAAAATCCCTTTTTATGGCAAGTTTAAGTTCTTTGATTTAAAAGAATAACTAGGTTTGATCTATGCCAAAGTGAACAGTTTACAAAAACCGTTAATTTTTATGAATTATGTGGTGAAATAAAAAGCATACCTTATCGTGTTTTCAATATTAACGCAGGCACATAAAAAAGAAAAAAAAGGAAAAACAAAAACAACAATAGTCTCAACACTCAGACAAAACCTCAAAAGACTTTAAAAACAAAAACTGGTCCTAATTATAAACTCAACACAGGAATCGAGGCTTCCCAATAGGGATCTCTGGGATTCCCAGTTTCCACGGCCGCCCAGAATGGAGGAGAGTGGAAACATCTTGCTGCAATTCACAGATCAAGTCAGACAGAAGTGTCTGTCAGTCTGACTACATCTCATTCACCTAAGGAATCAGGACTGGCACATCTGGGTTCAAGGAAAAGTAATCTAGGTTGTGTTTTTTTTTCAGAGACAAATCAACAGAGATATTAAAGGTGTTGCTCCTTTATAGGGAAAGTTCTTATCCAAAACTGAACCACAATGCACATACAATTTCCTAGGAGTCGTTAATTTGTATTAAATCAAAATAAAATGGCAACGATATAAAAATCATTTAACTTATTTTAAACTGCTGTCAAAGTCACGTCACTGATCTGGTATGTGGCTGCTGAATATAGAAATTAGACTACAATGTACAACACGCATTGAGTCAAATATTTGACAAATTTGATTATTACTAAAGGCATTCTTTCTATTTGCAATGTCACTTATATATAATGTAAGGCAAAGAAGAAAAAGCAGAGTTTATGAAATCATGTGCAGTTCAAGGTGTAACATTCCTGTAGGCCCCCTTTGCCACGGCGGGTAATCAATGGGATTGAAATTTTTCAAGGGAGGTCGCTGCTGGCACGTTATTGTTTTCTGTAACCTGCACAGTTACTTCCCATGTATCGAACAAGGGAAAGAAAGATGTAATACCTGTAAGCTTATTTGTAGAAAAAAATAATTAGATTAAGATATGGTCTAAGCGCCACAGTAAATGTATGTTGTGTCTGAGTGCAGCAATCTTGCCGACACAAATGCATGATTTTGTCTGCACATAATTAATCGAGAAATGAGTCTCACTTAATTGATTAATTTAAAAATCTTAGATCAACGGATATATAAAGAAAACATAAAAGAATTGAAATAAAACAGGTGAAACAAGAAATAAGAGACACACCGATAGACAGACAGACAGGCAGACAGGTAGAGAGAGACTGACAGACAGAAGACAGGCAGGCAGGCAGACAGACAGAGACAGACACATGGATACACACAGACAGAGAAGGGAATAGTTATAGCCTTGTGTATTGTTGAAAAAAGTAGTCAAAACTGAAGCTTAAAAATTTGAAATTTCGATGTCAAAACACTTTTTGTTAATGGAAAAACAAATGTAAGTTACAAGCTGTTTCAGGCTTATTTTTCAACTTTTCCTGTATTGTTTTAGCTTCAAACTTTTTTTGGTGGCTTTTAGCACAAAGAATGCAATATAGGCCTAAATGGAGAAAATTGAATTTTATGTTCTATAGAAGAATTATTCTAAACTTAACCACAATGTGCTGTTTGCAGCTACGAGCTACCACATCCGCGTTTTAGCCATATCGATGCACCCAAGAAGTGGCATGTCCTTCTCTAACAAAAAGTCCGCCTCACAGAAAATGTGAAGTCACAACGCTGGACGGCCCTGGACTTAGCAGTGCTACCTATTCTATGCGTTTTGGCTAGGTCTTTAAGGATTCATTTTAATTTTTATTTTTGAGTCGATTATGAACAGCTGCGCACTTTTACGAGAAGAAATTTAGTGATGTTAAAGAGAGACACAGAGATAGATAGATAGATAGATAGATAGATAGATAGATAGATAGATAGATAGATAGATAGATAGATAGATAGATAGATAGATAGATAGATAGATAGATAGATAGATAGATAGATAGATAGATAGATAGATAGATAGATAGATAGATAGATAGATAGATAGATAGATAGATAGATAGATAAAAAGAGTATACACTAAATCAAACTATACATTTAAGTATGGGAAGTGTGCAAAGGGAAATACTAAAAAGAAGATTTATAAGGAGGAGACGGAAAAAAGAACTACGTGTAGTAGTAGTATCGACTTTTTACGAGTATAAAACACAATGAATAGAGTTTAAGCTAAAATTAGTGTGTGTGTGTGTGTGTGTGGTTGTAAAGAAAGTCGAGATTCAGAAGAGAGGGACGGGAGAGAGCGAGCGAGAGAGAGAGAGAGAGAGAGAGAGAGAGAGAGAGAGAGAGAGGGTGTAGAGAGGCACACCGATAGAATAGTCCAATAAAACAAGTTCTGAGTAGGACGGCAATCTAGGATCTCTCAAAGAACACCTAATTATAATATAGGAAGCGAAGAAGTAGTTGTGCTGGCGGTGGTGGTAGTGGCAGCAGTGGCAGCAGCAGCAGCAGCAGTAGAAGTAGTAGTATTAGTAGTAGTAGTAGTAGTAGTAGTAGTAGTAGTAGTAGTAGTAGTAGTAGTAGTAGTAGTAGTA
>RQTK01000979.1:16047-28911 GCA_003991915.1 Elysia chlorotica
TAATAATAATAATAATAATAATAATAATAATAATAATAATAATAATAATAATAATAATAATAATAATAATAATAAACAGTCATAGTATAGTCATAATAGTTAGTAGTAGATATTTTCAGATAATATTTCATCGTGTGATTATTTCCCTTTGCGTTATAATTATCTCTCTTACATATTCAAGTGTGTAATGTTGCAATTATCTTATGCTTTGTTCCAGCTCAAAAGCAGCAGCAGTAGTAGTAGTAGTAGTAGTAGTAGTAGTAGTAGTAGTAGTAGTAGTAGTAGTAGTAGTAGTAGTAGTAGTAGTAGTAGTAGTAGTAGTAGTAGTAGTAGTGGTGGTGGTAGTAGATTATTGCAGTTTATGGGTGTTGTTTTGGTCAGGCGGCACATTTCTGAGCCATAAGGCTTCTGCCTCTGTTGTCAGCTCCTCTATATAATTTTGATGTCTTTCCTGGCACTTTTCTTTGCTCCTCTGTTCTTTTCCCAGTAACGAGCTTGTAGTGTATGTTTTTCCTCTATGTCTTGTGCCTGGTTGATCTGGTGTTTCGGGTTCTATCTCTCCGTTATGAGTGTCCAGGTGTCGGTTGAGATTCACTCCCTGTGTTTAAATATAGAAAAAATACATTTCCTCTCTCTCTCTCTCTCTCTCTCTCTCTCTCTCTCTCTCTCTCTCTCTCTCTCTCTCTCACTCTGTGTAACCCTTCTTTATATCTAAATCTATCTTTTTATCTCTCTTTCTTTCTCAATATCTCCCTTCTTCCTTGCGTCTCTCTGTTTCTTTCTCAGATTCTGTCTCTGTGTCTGTCTCTTTATCTCTCTATCCCTGTCTGTCTGGCTGGCTGTCTGCCTGCCTGCCTGTGTGTCTGTAGTTTGGCAGTGATCAGTTTTACTGTTCACCCCCTCGCCACCAAAACAGCACAGATAGAGCCTGTGTTGGATTGGAACGTAGTGCAGTAGTGCACCGTTACTAGTTATGCTGTGTAGCTGAAGGAGAAAAGCGTCATTATTATTATAAACGCCGAGTGGAAGGGAGAGAGAGAGAGAGAGAGAGAGAGAGAGAGAGAGAGAGAGAGAAAGGGAGAGAGAGTATGAGAGAGAGGAAGAGAGAGAGAGAACGCCGAATGGCGTACAACCATACACCACGTAGCTAAGGCAGATCTAATTCTTGCATATGGTTTTGTAATAGCCTAGGATTTACCTTTCCTGGAAGCTGGAAAGCGTCGTTGAATTATATTCTGAACAGATAAAAAAGAACCTCTAACCAACCATACTTTTTGATATTCTGAGAGGGTTAGCATTATATTCATCCAGTACAGTTTCTAACTCACCTTTCAATGCTCATCTTTACAAGAATCGAAATCAACTATCTGTTCGGGTTGTTTTCAAATTCTTTTCTTCTATTTTAACATTGGCTGTTTTTATAATTGGCCTTGTGCTAAAGATGGCATGTTATAATTATCATAATTACAAAAGAAGTACAAACGTTTTAATCTACAGTTTTTTTTTTTCGAACAAATCTATTCCGGTAATTAATATTGTAAGCTATTGTAAACAAACTTTGTAATAATGAAAATGGTTTAGGCAACATAATATAATCATGCGGCTGGCTACCCTTGTAGTGGCATAATAGCTGTGTGTGGATCTGATTGGGCTAGAACAACTTAAGAGGTGAGTCACCACGCTGCTCTTCTTCACAACATCCTGTTTTTAGTACACTTTCCGTGGAAAGAAAACTTGAAGCCACCGTTGTGACCGTTCACAGATAACAGAGTAGAAATGTACTTCAGTTCGAGTCTTGTTAAGGTTGTGTATTAATCTAGCCGTATTAAACCACACCATGAAGGATTTTAATAACAGTCTGGTCTCTCAGCCCGTGTGGAGGAACACACAGAAAGAATGTTGAGTGAGCGTGTATGGTCTAGCCTTCATCCCACTTAACCTATAAATATATATTTTGGTGTTCCTCGTTCGACGTTCTATACCGGCCTAAGTGCTCGTGTTAAAAGTGAGTGGGCTCAGACCCTGTTACTGTTGGAGCAATTATACTGAAGTTCTTCTCGTTTGTTGACATAGAAGGGTCATCTGTGATGTTGTGGTTTTAGTTTTCAGTGTGTGTTAGAGTAGCATCGCTTGACGGAGATTTCTGTAGTACATGTATACTCCATACTAAACCAAGAACGCAGTATCGGTTTAAGTGAAATTTGAGGATGTCTCCTTAAACGTCACATTTAGTATTAGTGACGTCTTTTCACTAATCAAGAGTGCTAACTTATCATTCACAAAAACGGATTAAAAAAGAAACATTTTTCGAAGTGAGTATTGTAAGGTAACGTGTTAAAGTTGAACACAACATACTTTTCATATTTGATTTTTTTCATGTACGCCTATGCTTGGATATACAGTACTTCTCAGCAAACTGTATCCAAAGTCATCGTAGTTTGAACAAAATGATGATTTCCTGGAGTTTAAAAGATAGTTGATAGACATAAATTATAGAGCATTCAATTATAAGAAAAAGCACTTTAGTAATGTTTTACCTTGATACAAAAATATTTTTGTTTTAGATCTAGGCCTACTCTAATTTATTTTCCAAAAGTTTTCATCAAATGGGTTTACCTTATTAACAAGTATCATAACCTCACATTGTGGTTTTATTCTATGAACAACCAATACATTCTAGACTTTCCATTAAAATTTCTTCCGAAGGTATATAGAAAATTAGAAACAAGATTGGCCATGAAAACAAATAATTTTAAAATAAATTTCCCCGCTCGTCCCTCCCCTATTTTTTTCCGTGAGTAAATTAAGTAAAATCTAGGACACGAGGCGGAAAAATTACAGTTTTTCATCCATGTTATAAGACTCGACTCATCATTTAGCCAGAGCCATCGTATAGTAGGCCTAGCTTTAATATAACTAAAACGGTGAAAATAGCATTCTTCCATTTTAAGGCAATATTCTGAAAAAATTAAATCTGAATGTTAAAAAATAGGCTTAATGTATATGAGCGCTAGCACCGTAACTGCAGCACCAATCGACTTGAAACTTTCTCTGTGCCTTAACTTTGCCTCCACCCGTTACAAAGGTAGAATATTCGAGCAATCAATCCAAGCAAATTGCTCTCTCATCATTATAAAAAAAATCGCTTTGTGTCGACAACATGGATTTACTTTGGGTCGGCATTTTCCAACTTTTTTTTTAACCGCAGTTCTTTATCCACCGATTTTAATACTGGCTGTATATCCACGAAATTCATGGGTATTTAGGGATAGACATACATGTAAGCATAACTTATAGCAAATACACACTTTTTGAGATTGTCACCCAAGTAATAATTATTAGGCTACATAATTATGTTAACAGCTATGTGGAGCTGTGTGAATCGTGGTCTGTTGTTTGGTACAGGGTACAGGTGTTTGATTTGGTGATGTTGGTTGGTTGGTTTCTTAAAAATAGTTTAGGCAGCTAAGTTATATCGCGGATAGATGTCAAGACTGAAGTATGATCATTTTAATGCTGCCACCAGAGCCAAAAACCTCCGCAAAAAAAGTTGCAAACAAAAGTTTACAAATATTCGATTACAAGAAGGAGTGGTAGGTACAACGTCGTGGATAGCTTGCAAATGGTCCTAAGGCTTGTTTTTGTAGTTTTAAGACAAGGTATGCGCTACCGCGACGTTGTAGTTACGAACTTAGGAGTTGTTTTCAATGCTTGAAAAGTTTTGAAAGAGTTAAAGAGTAACGGTATATCTGTGGGGAAATGCCACCCGATGGTTTCTCACCCTTATTAAATTTTAAGCCACATCCCTATTATAGGATTGCATGGTTGATTTAAAGATTTTAAGCGAGAATATTGAACTTATATTCTCTTTTTTTTTGTCTTTTTTTTCAAACATAGTCAAATGGAATAATATAGGCTACAGTGATGTGAAAAATTATTACTACCCTGCAAGAAAATAAAATGATTAGATCTACGTGTTTCACAAAATATTCCCGTTAGAATAATATTAAAACTTCCTTACAATTATTATTAAGATAATAACAAGTGGCCAATTCAATGTGTGATAAAGCAATGCAGTGGACAGATTTGTGTCTAGATATGCCCGCAAATGCAGGAAAAAAAAGAATCAATTGAGCACGGTATAAAAAGGTCCATGTATGTGTGTGTTGTCTTTGCTTAACTTCCAGGGGAGGAAACGGCGCAATAATTGCAAGACAGCCTTGCCGGCATTGATTTTGTTAACTGATTACGCTAAATTAGCTGTTTGCGTAAAGTATAAAACTTAAGGTAGACTTGAGTCACATCTGTAACATCGTTTAAGCTTGTTTATGTAGAGAACCGTTGATACATTTCAAAAGAGAAAAACATAATAAAGGAAAATGCTGCGTGCGATCTCTATGGTGGCGAAAACTTTTTTGAGCCCCAATATCAACCCTGCTGTAAAGGAGACATGAGCTTCGACAAAATAAATGACATGTGGTCCATTAGTAATCTTCGCCAAATAATGGACGATAGTTTGACTCTTTGAAACGGGCGGCAACAATTTTAAAAATATACAACTAGCTAGGCCTTGGCTTTATTTAAAATAATGTTTTTAAAAACGTCTTTGCTGGTAGGCATGAATATATTTTCAAATATAACCACAAATCTGGCGTAAAAAGGCTTTTACAGATGGGTCAGGGAAAACAAAAAAGCGCTGCAGTCATGTCGTTCAAAACACAAAGAGCAATGCACGAGCTAAAGTAAACAAACTCTACGGGCAAAATTTTGCCAACTTGTTTGATTTGGTCCCACCCTCTGCGCTATGATATCAGCAAATAAAGCATTGAAAGCCAATCACAAATTTTCATTAACTGAAATCCGAGCGGCTGGTGTCAGAATATTTGGTTTCCATGGAAACGTAATCTAAACCACTGTTCTAGCAAACACATTTGTAGTTTTTTAATTGCCTTCAAGAATGCTAACTAAATTTTGTCAATAATCCTTTTAGGTTGAGTAACAAAACATTTGGCTTCCAAGAACACAATTATTTGAAATTAACTCAGTTTTTTTTTAACTTTAGATAGTGTTGCCAAATAAAACTTGTAAAAAGAGACATGGCCTGTCTTGTAAGTTTGTGGTGCAAATTTAAAGTTCTTTTAAAGGGGTGCAACATTTAGAGGTTAATCAATATCAGTGAGGATATCATAATATCGAAAACAGAGGTGTTTTTGGAGTCTTGTGCTCTAAAAAGTAAATCCAGATGGAGGAGGGAATGTGTAAAAAAACATTTATAGTGACACTTTGCTCTATACCTAAAGCAGTCTCTACTGGTATTGTAGGTGTCACTTGAAAACCTTCATGGCACTCCAAATCTACTACAGTACATGGAATATTATTACCGGGGTGTAAGTGAGAAACATCTTTTTTATGTTAAAATTATGTTAAAAGGCTCAAAAAGGTTGAACTGTGCCGCTGCAGGAACAGCAATTTAAAGCAAATAATCGCGCCAGTGTTTGACTGGGGCAAACGCAACGTGGCGACAGTGGCGGGGAAGGCATCAGGAGTGGTGGACCACAGATGAGAAATGGATCGGCACTACCATAAGCGTGTGTTTGCTCAGGGGGCTCAAACACAGAACAGCCATCACAGGAGTATTTGAAAATTATTCTTCTCACATTTGAATTTCAGTTATTTTATCTTCACTCTGTATTTCATAACTACATTTTATCAATATTTACATCGAACAAATAAATTATGACTGAAAAGATCTATCGAGCATTATAGTTGCAAAACATTTTAGCCATCTTATTTAAGCAAACTTTAAATAGAAAAAGTAATTCATTCCCAAATGCATTGTCACTTTGCTGATAAACTGCATATGGTAATTATGTTTTGAATTCATTTGTAATTTGATTAGAATACTGTGGACATTTTTAAACTTTGGTATGGACAGAGTACTGTTATTTTATTCTTGATTTCCGCCTATCACAATAATCAATATTGCTATCACAGTCGTGGATTTTACTTTACGTGGATTATAGGAAGAACAAGCTTAGGCACTGGTGCAACTGGGATATGTCAGTGCCTAGGTTCATCGCGAAAATAAAGAAAGGTAACATTAATTCAGTCCAGATCCATCTGGAATTAGACCGCGTGCATCATGTGAAGCGGCTACCCTTAATGTTCCGTGTTTCAGTTGTTTCTAATTTTGTGTTGACCATGCGCTGTGGTGACATTCTTCATTCCCTTTAAATATGTACATATATAAACTTCACCGTTGGGCTTCGGATGTTGTTACAATGGATGCAAATGCAAGGATCTCAACTTCTCAGAGTCCCAAACGTTGGGCTTCTTTTGAATTATCGTAGTGAGTACACTAATAATATTGTGATGATTGTCGGAATCATAAGCAAGATAATTTATGTGCCTCTTTGGGTTGTAGATTTTTTTTTATTGCAAATTGACGCAAAAAAAAAACTTGTATCGCAAGCTATGGGGTAGATATCAAACTATGTAATATTGAGTTTTAAACATAACAAAGTCATTCTGCAGGACAAAAACGTAAAATTAGACAAATTTGCTGATAGACATAAACAATAACTTGCCTAAGAAATGATAACACATGGTGAGTGCAGGAAAAAGTAAGTGCTGAAAACGTTCGTTGATTTAAACGAAAAACGTGTTCATAATCAACTATTGCAACACCAGTTTTGTACAACAACAAAAAAAAAACAACATAAAATAATCAAGTAACAAAGCAATGTGCATTTTTGGTTGATGTATCATTAAGGTAGATAGTTTGGAAAAAATTAATCTCAAAGGTTGGATGAGTTTATTATTTATTTACAAATAATAATCAAGATCTTTTGGGGACTCTCCTTTGGGGGCAATTAAAGAGTCGCTATTAAAACCCAACGGAGATAGAATTTTTTTAGTAGTACAATCATTCTCATGAATTCTGCAAACACCATTCTCATGATTTCTGAAAATGTTTGTTCTATGTAAATTTTACTAAACAGTAAACATATTATTCTATATAAAATTTCATTCTTTGTTCAGATTCACTTTCATTTACGCGCATGTGTACATTTTGACCTACCAATTCCCTGTAACTGACTAGCACAAAAGAATCCAAAAAGAGAAAAGCTCAGTAAATATGTAGATTATTCAATATTCTCTATTTATCAAGCATTTAGTTCAACCAACAAACGTGGTCCTCTCGAGGATATAAAAAAATTGAAGCTGAAGCTACCAAGGGGTGTGAGAGAAAAAACATTATTCTATAATATTGTTCGATGTCCTTTTTTCTTTCTACCTTATTTCGATAACAAACAAAAAATCTCAAATATAATAGGTACGTACATTTGTTTTCTGTTCATCGCATGGTAAATTGCCATAAGATAAAAATGTGGCTGCGCATATTAGAGCAATCTAGACGTCCATTGTTTTACTTAGTTGTTGATACATCAGGAATGTCTATAGACGTAAGGGGCTGTCATATCCAGCTGTGTTTGTCTGATAGATCTCTGATATAGATCCAACCTGAGAAAATATTGTCGCCAATTAAATTTACATAATGGGCATAAGAAATTCGGTTATTGAATACATACGACAAGACAGGAAGAGGAAGAATTTCATTCACATAAAAATACAAATTTTGCGTTAGACCGAGATAGTTCATCAATAATCTTTTTTGCGAGATCAATCCCATGAAAAGTCCAAATAACATCTACTAGTGTAAATTATGTGTTTTCTTTGTAGATAATGATGACGTCAAGTAAAGCTATATTAGCTTTTATAACTTTCATAAAGAATTTATATCTGACAATGTTCCTTCACCTGGTGCATTTTAGGCGATATATCTCCCTGTCTCTCTCTCGCTTTTTCTTTTACTCTCTGTTTCTCTCTCACTCTATCTCAAACTGCCTATTTCTCTCTCTATGTATCTCTCTTTCTCTCCCTTTGATCCTCTTCGTCTATCTGTCTATATGTCAATTGGTCGCTCTTTTGAACTGTTTCAAAGACAACCATCCTACTGACCATGTTGGGTTGTTTGTTTATTTGTCTACAGAAATCAGAAAAACTATTTTAGTGAGCTTTTTTATATGGTGATATGGCTTCCTTGACTTCTCGAGTCGGTCAAGCGCTAGCGCTGCTGTTGAACCTTTGCGTGGCTGTATGGTGTTCAAGCCCGACTCCGCAGCCACTAGACCAGCACGAGGTTGAAGAGTCTGGGTTGCCCACACAGCAGACGGTGCAGTACCAGCCACCTCCTCCAGGCGCGGCAGTCGGCGGAGAAGTTTTAGGTGATGGAGGTGAGAACAAGTTTTCCATAGTGAATGTCCAGTGGTATGATCACCTGGTGCCATCCTTGAAAAGTAATATATAAAGTAACATTGGGGTAGACGCTTTGAAAAAAAAATGGTGGTGGTCGTTAATTCATATCTCCTAAATCTATGGACCAGTACAGGCATTTCCTATGTACAAAAATGATGTACATAATAATTTACAATTAGTGTCCTATAATTATTACCTGAAACGTACAACCTGTCTCTCAAACAAAGTAATGTATTATCTATATTTGTTTTAGTGTTACCTAATCTTTGGCTAAAATTATGAATGAGAAGATAGACATTCTCCTTCACGTGTGTGTTTGTAATAAGATGTTATTTTTTTTCGTTTTGCTCGTGGTTGTTGATTTTTTTTCTTTGTTGGGTTTTTGTTGTTGTTGTTGTTGTTGTTGTTGTTGTTGTTGTTGTTGTTGTTGTTGTTGTTATTGTTTTCCCTCGGGACGGTTGTTTCTTTGTTTCTTACAAATAAATTGATCCAGCCATTGTAAACCACGTTAAACCATGCAATGAAAAGAATGAAAACTATCAGTTGGTATAAGTTATTTCTTTTCCCTTTATTTTTACTCTACTAGGGAACCCTCCCCTCTAAACCAATAAAAATGTCGTTTTGGTTATTATATACCACAACCATTTACATGTTGGTGTTGGTGTTGTTGTTTTTGTTGTTGTTTTTTGTTGTTGGTTTGTTGTTGTTTTTTTGTTGGGGGGTTTTGTTGGTTTTTTTTTTTTACATTAACACGCTTCCCTTCTACCACACTGTTTGTCTAACAGAGTTCCCGGTTCTCACAACCAGCAATGTTCCCCTTAGTGATAAAGAATCAAAAATCACAACAACCGGATCTGAAGTCAACCTCAAACCTCGCATGCTAGATACTTGGAGGAATATATCTAGATCTAGTTCCGAGAGCCTTGCCGGCTCAGATTCGCACGAGAACCAGGGATCCTCTGCAGATGTCGTTAAGTCTAATGCAAGTGCGACCCCTGACAACAGCTGGTTCCAATCTCATGTCAGTTCAACGAACGGCTCAGCGGATAATCCAGAGTCGGCTAGCAGTGCAAGTCAAAACCAGGCTGGCCAAGATAAAGGCGCAGTCGAGCATCAGGTTGGTGGTTATTGCAAAGCTTGTATTTTTTAACAAGACCTAGATCTAGATTTACCCTTTATGGACGTACGCTTTATGGTCCCCACCGAATGCATCCGTCTATTGCAAGGATGAGAACGTTCGTGGCGGAACGGTAGGGAATCTGATACCACCATCAGATGGACCCGTTTTTAACGACCCGGCAAAACGGAACTATTTTTAGCTCCCCAGATAACTTACAAGATAATGATTCAGTTATTTTGCAATTATTTCGCCACATTGAGCGCTAGTGTAGTTACTGTTAATAAAGTTCATGTCACAATTACCATAAAATTAATGCTTGTCTTTTTTCCACTGCATTTATCAAATAGTCAGAATGCATTATGTAACCAAGCGGTTCTGCATTAGTAGTTTGTTCAAAGAATAAGATATGTGTGACGGTTTGAAGATTGTGTCACTGGTTTTCCCTTTCTTCGTGTTTTCTTGTGTGTTGTTGTTGTTTTTGTTGTTGTTGTTGTTGTTGTTGTTGTTGTTGTTGTTGTTTTGTGTGTGTGTGTGTGTGTGTTCAAGGGGGGGGGGGTGCCCCTATGCAAGATCAAGCTAAACCGGTCTAGAACAGCTGAAAGTGATAACGTCTCGGGGGAAGGTGAAAAGTGATACTTCTAGATCGCGCCAGTAGAAAAATGGGTGCCATTTTCTGTTGAAGCCAGCTGGGTTAAGAAAAAAATTCATCAAATTTGCAAATCAGGACGTTGATATCATGTATTTGGTCTTTCTATGAATTTAATTTTCGATCCTGATTCGAAATAATTATGCTATTTATTATTTTTTAATATTCGATGAAAAGAGATGTGTCTTGAAAACTGGTGATATTAGGATGTGCTATTCTTTTAAAACATAGTATCACAAAAGAGATTAATGTTGTGTTGACATGATATAGTAATAGACCAACTGTCTCTGTCTCTCTCTCTCTCTCTCTCTCTCTCTCTCTCTCTCTCTCTTTTCTTTTCTCTCTTTCTCTCTCTCATTCTGGGTTTAACGTCTCCTAGATTCCCCTGAGGGATCATATATGACGACTCCTCAAAGCACTGGTATACGTTATTTATCCACTACATCATAGTTCGGCAAGTGATATTAGGATGTGCTATTCTTCTAAAACATAGAATCACAAAAGAGATTCATGTTGTGTTGACATGATATAGTAATAGACCAAGCGATAATTGAGAGCAGTTTTGTAAACGAAAAAAAATATATTAGGCGTGAACTAATAATATAAAATTATTTTCCAAAGTAAACATCATTGAGGAAAGAAATAGGGAAAGATAAAACCAGAGAAAGAGACAAAGAGACTGAGTTTATGCGTCTGTCTGAGAGAGAGAAAGAGAGAGAGAGAGAGAGAGAGAGAGAGAGAGAGAGAGAGAGAGAGCGACTTGGGTAGTAAGAAAGCAGGAAAGAGAGACTGGGATAAAGATAAGTCTATGTCTGAGACAGAGAGAGAGAGAGAGAGAGGGAAAAAGGTACAGAAAGGGATCAGTAGTGATGGTGAAGGCTGATAGATTCTCCTTTGTTTCAGGTTACCAAATGTGACTCTTGCGCCTCATCTCAAGACATTTGTCAAGCTGGTGAAGTTTGTGAAACAGATAACTTTTGCATAAAATGGTGCCGCAAACCTGATGGTATATAACATTGTTTATACTTGTCTTTGTCTTTAAAATCTTAAAAGTTGCTATGATAAATATCATGGGTAACGATCACACTAATCATCACTAAGCCCATTATTGCTGTGATCATGTGCCGTTGTAATCTATCTATTTAACCATCTAACAATAATACATATATTTATGTATCATCTGTACCTATTTATCTACTTATAGAAACTATAGGTTTTAAATTTTCACAACATAGCCGTAAGCTGAAAAGTAAAAGAGCGTTGATATAAATTTATTACAGTATTAACCCTCTATAACCTCATGTTACAGGGTCGTCTATTCCAGCCGTAACTCATGTTCAAAAAGAAGGACCCGGTGCCGTTGATTCACTCTTCAATGGAAGTCAAAATAAGACGAGGAAGGCAGCGAGTGGTCCACAAAGCTTCTTTGCTCTAAGCTTTGAATTACCCCCGGTTGCTATGAGAGTAAAAGAAGCTGTCGTGAATAAAATAAACACGGTAATTGCAAGAACTAATTCATGGACTCTTACGTCTTCAAACCATAAGATCATTACTTCCTGTTTCGACCAAATACTTCTTGATGCATGATCTTTCTTCATCTAAGTTTTCTTCTTCTTTTAGTTGTAGCAGTAGTAGTAGTAGTAGTAGACAAAGTAGTAGTAGTAGTAGTAGTAGTAGTAGTAGTAGTAGTAGTAGTAGTAGTAGTAGTAGTAGTAGTAGTAGTAGTAGTAGTAGTAGTAGTAGTAGTAGTAGTAGTAGTAGTAGTAGTAGCAACAGCAGGAGGAGGAGGAGGAGGAGGAGGAGGAGGAGTATTAATGTGGTAAATGTCATATAGCGGTTCAAATATCAATAGGGACTAAAACTGCCTATTAGGTAAATAATCACGGATAAGTGAAAAACCATCGATAACTTCTATATTGTCCCTTGGTACCTCCAGAAACCGCACACTTGTGATGATCAATGCAAACTGTTTGGTTCCCTGTGTAAAATGGGGGAGGTATGTGTCACCATCAAAACAGAGAATGGATGCAAAATGAAATGTCGAGGTGCTGACGGTATGTTAACACAGCTGATTGTTTCTTTTTTTTATAATCATCGTCATCAGCATCGGTCTGATAACTGTACATTTTATTGTCTACTGGATGAGCTACAATTGTATGTATACCTTTAATATTTTATTATATTTTTTATTTTATATATATAAATATACATGGTTTAAATCAATTTTTCTCCTCTTATCTTTTTTTCGTCATTAATTCATTCAATTATCGCCAATAGCATAAATTTTACTATGCACTAGATGATCTTCAGCTTGATAACCGTTAAATATATTCTTACAGTTCTTAGGCTAATACAAAATTATGACTATTTATATCATTATCATTAAAACATCAAACCAGATGCATTGTTTTTATTTTATTTATGATTCATTGTAAGTTTTAAACGTTAAGTTACTGGGTTTATGATTCTGTATTTCGTATATTCAAAATTAATGTCTCTCTTATGTCTGTTATACCTTAGGTTCAGAAGCTTCTTTAGGATCTCATATGAGCACAGTACCACCTAGAACGTTGCGCCCTTTAAGTGAGCGGAGGTGTGAGATATCAGGAAAAGAGTGAGTTTCTAAAAAATAACAATAATAGATGAGCTCGGTCAACATAAAGATTTTTATGTTTTTTAATGCTGCTATTGTTGTTGTTGATGATCATGATGATGATGATTTTGTTGTTTTGTTTTTTTTTTGTTTTTAACATTGTTGTTTGTTCTTGCTGTTGTTGTT
>RQTK01000979.1:29142-39950 GCA_003991915.1 Elysia chlorotica
ATTATTATTATTATTATTATTATTATTATTATTATTATTATTATTATTATTATTAACATTATTATTATTACATGTATGGACCTGTTTGGAAAACGTCAACCGCTTCCCTGAAAATCTTTTTGATGACTAAATGAAGAAAGTTAGGTCAAGCTCCATTGGTTTTGTTGTGTTGTTTTGTTTGTTAGTAAAGTTTTTGGTTGTTTGTTTGTTATTGCTTTGATGTTGTTTTTTTGTTGTTTGTTGTTTTGTTTTGCTTTTTGGTTGTTGTTTTCTGTTTACAATTTTCATTTTTGACTCTGTGAAGCAGAAAGTTTTAAGAACATTGAAGTCTGATAAGCGTGTTTTAAATCCATAATAACAGTGAAATCTTCGATTCTGTCGTGTAAATCTTAGTTAGACAGTCACATTAATTTCTTGAAATATTTTTTTTAACTGTATTTGTGGCTATGTATCCAAGGACGAAGTATTCAAAATATTCTACTAGAAATACGGACGGAGATGCCCTTTAGAAGCAACCTTATGGCTCTTAGAGCAAATCTAGTGGATTGTAAAGAATATCAAGAAGAGTGTTCTAAAAGATGAGCAATTTACCATCGTTTTTCATGGGTAACACATGTTGTTACAAAAACGTCTTTTTAGAAAAATCGATTTGTTTTTCCTCGTTCATTTAATTCACCAGATTATCCTCTGTTGTAAGAGATAAATCAACATGTAATACCTAACACTCTACCCACACTAGGTATTAAGCATTAGCACACTATCAGTGTCGCAGTACACAGTGGCCGTTTATTTATAGAACCATGACGCCCCAGTGGGACTCGTGCCCTTCACATTACCACACATTGCATCTTCTACACAAAGACTTGGAGAGTTTAATCTCAAGAATACGGTGATGAGCAATCAGTGCTCGGTTCAAAAATTCGAAATACCCTCGTTTGAGTAGAATGCATTTTTAACACTGTTATTTGATCCTCAATATTTCTAAAATGGTTGAAACTTCTCGTTAGCAAATTTTAGACGGGGCTTCATTGATCAGGTTTCATATAGAATTCATTTTTTCTTTTGTTTTTGTTTTTTCAATTGTATACGACCTCAATGTCTGGATTCTTTGCGAGTACATTGAGCGTTTCCTGGACCTCTTCCCTAACCAGATGCATCCAAGGCACTTGTGCAGGAGGGCTTAACTGTACCTGCGACCGCGGCTTCGTGGGGGAGCTGTGCTCCCAGCTGGAGTGCCACTTCCCGTGCTCTCACGGCGTGTGCTACCGGCGGTCCCCGGTTGTCGAGGAGTGCGCGTGCGACCCGGGCTGGGGCGGCGTCCAGTGCCACCTGCCCAACTGCTCGCGGCGCTGTGAAAACGGGGGCGCCTGCATGTGGGACGGCAAGCCCAGCCCATCCATGATCTGCACTTGTAAAGACCCATGGATAGGTGACTCTTGTGACCGAGTGAAGCCAAGTAAGGAGCACCCATCGCTGTCTTTGCTGTGTAACTTAGCTTTTTTAAATTGATTCAACAATAATAAAAAAAAAATGAAAAGCACGATCAATGTACAAATAATGTGAACGTAATATTTAGTTATTCTAAGAAAGTAATATCAGCGTAGAGCAATGAATAAAAGTACATAACGTCCATCCTTTTTTTAATTATCTTTGAAATATTGTGGGTTTTTTGTTTGTTTGTTGTTGTTTTTTTTGCTTTTTTGTAAGATTTATTATTTTCTTTTTTTGCTGTAGAAGCATCTAACAACTTGGCCTTGGCAGTAGGGATCGGAGCCCCAGTTGCGTGCATTCTCGTGTTGATGATCTCCTGGTACATTCTCTGGCGCAAGAGAGTCATTTTGGTCTTCAAGATCATCAACATGTTCAAGGCCTACGAGGACGATGGTAGGGGCTAATAACGGATTAACAGTGCAATGGCATGGTGTTTCAGAAATGGATTGAGAACTAATTGAGATATATAAGGTTAATCCAAAGGGCCAAACTTGTTTTGTTTAGTTCAATCAAATTCAAGATATATAACTAAACATACAATTCAGTTTGTACAATCTAATATGGGTCATTGTGTGTTAAGAAATATTCGTATAGCTCTTTTTTGTGTAAGCTGTTCAACCAGCCTAATTTCGGAAAATGAAATGGTATTAAGTCATTAAAGTGTTGGTTCTCTTGAAGATTTTAAAGGTAGGATCGTTTTCGCAAAACATTCGATTTCATTATATTAATTTTTTTGGAACTGTTTTATTAAATATCATTTTGGCATATACCACCTGTTTCACAAAGATGTTGTTCTTGTTGCACCAGCATTTACATGATAACCTGTCATTTCCCAGATGACAAGCTTTATGACGCATACGTGTCACTTACTGAATCGGACACTGATTATGTGTTTGTGAAGCACGTCTTGCAACCTAAGCTTGAAGACATGGGACACCGACTCTACTTGCATGCTAGAGACGGTTCAGCTGGAGGTAGGCCTACTTAAAATCTACTGGTTTATATTTTATAAAATAATATTTATCAATTAGTGCTCACGAGGTTTGGTTTACCAGGACTAAGTTCACGAATGGGTGCATTTCATCCTAAGCAATATGTTGTTGTTGTTCCTGTTGTTTTTGTTGTTGTTGTTGTTGTTGTTTTCATTTTTGTTTCTTAATTATGGTATAAAACCGTGTCATTAGTCTGAAATAAATGTGTGGTTATGAAGCAAACCATGTATGCATGTGTCTATGATACTATTGCTGCCTCAGAAATAGAAAAAATACAATACGCAGCAATTTAAAAGGACCTTCTCGAATTGTCTTGGCCTTTTTAGATAAATATCGAAAGTCGACAATAAAATATAATAGCAGAACATAAAGGTTTACGTTTATCGACCCTGGATTCAAAGGGAGCGTCGCCATCTCTTGAAGCTGCTATCTTTAAGGAAAGGCACAGAGTCAGAGATAGAGTGGGAGGATCATTTTGCAACGTATTAAGTAAAAACTTCATTTCATGTATACTCTATATTATCTCTGTAGTTGAAGTCGTTTATGGTTGTTTTGGATTTTAATTTAAATATCTTGAGAAAAGCAATCAGCACGAACAATAATCTTATTATATTTATAGCTTATAATAGCCATAGGAAACAAGAAGGCAACATCATTAACAGTCGTATCTGAACTAGAGTGTAATTCTGGATAATAGTTCAGTCAAGTACAAATGGAGAGATAGCGCCCATTTCTGGGTTTTGTGATGTCTAGGCGCTTTATTAGCAAGGTATACTTTTGATTTAAAAAGAAGATAAAGTTATAACTGTCAATAGAAAACAACATAACTCTTTTGCTTTTTTGTTTTGAATCTGTGTAATTTTTAGCTAGGAAAGTGTTGCTTATTGTTTAACAGAATTATAAGAATGTTTATTAATGTGAGATCTAAAAAGTACAATTTTCGTTCGCCCATTTTCGTTTAAAGCAAAGATAAATTAACCTCACGAATAAGATTGATCACTGAAATGTGGTTGCACCGTAACAATATTAGAGTTAAGTGTTGTTATTGACCCTTTCAGTGAAGAGTGAAGAGATCCTAAAAGCAGTGGAGAAGTCCCGGCGATGCATCATGCTGCTCACCTCCGACTACATCAACAACGAATGGTGCAGGTTCGAATACCTGATCGCTCAACATGAGACGTGCATCAAGCTTAAACAGAGGATTATTCCGATTCTGATGGACGATATTGATAAGGTTTGTTTAATGATTCAAAAATGCATTTCTGGGGCCATTGTGTACGTTATCTTTTTGTCTCATTAAACGAGCATTGTTGTGATTATTATGAGTTGTTCAAATAAAATATTTTTCGACACTGGTAGTCTTATGTAACAAAAGTTAAAAATTTGCTACTTGTATTGTTTTTGTTTTTGTTTCTTATTCTTTCTTGAGTAGTTGTGCGTATTTACGTTTGCAACTAAAATAATTGTTCGCTGTATCATGGATTTTCCTGTGCCTGTCTAACACTATAATTGTTCCTCTGTATTTTAAGGATAAGAAGAAAATGGACAAGACTCTGCGCTTCATCGTGGACTCAGTGAAATGTCTGAGGTATCCCATTCCACCCCCTGAGTTGAGTGATGGGCAGTTCAGCCCCATTGACCTGGAAAGCGGCCACCCTAAGAGCAAAGAGCTCGCGTCTTTCGAGCGAAGACAAGCAAGATTCTTCGAACGCCTGCGTCTCTGCATGCCCAAGAAGAGAGAGCCGTCTGAAGTGACCTCTCCAACCTTGTCCTGTAACTCGCAGTGTCCCCTGTCCGAGCACGTTCACTACAACAATAAGAAGGGCGTCAGACTTTTCTTAGACAGTTTTGCCAGTATTTTCCCATTTGGTGTTGGTGGTGATAAGTCTGGAACCAACACCTACACTCTTTCAACACAATCTTCACAATCTTCTGCGTGTGGGAGGGCAGGAGACAGACCATCTGTAACTGTGATTAGTTCAGCATCATTAGAAGACCCTAACTTACACTCATTTTATCAAAGTGTTACGAATGATTCTCAAAACAAAAATAACTCAGAGAGTGGCTTGAAAGAGGACGGATTACATAGTCAGCAGAAAAACGGGTATGATGCAAAACCTTTGCGGTTAGAAATACCATCTTGAAATCCTCACAGCTGTTTCATTTTGTGTTTCAAGTTCTTTTATATTGGATGCGATCCTGAAAGCTGAGTGTTAAGGTTCTGAAAGTCTACTTTCACCATAATTAAAGCTATGTACAATGTAGTTAAAATTTGGTCGCAGGCGGGGCTTTAAAGTATTTGGGTTCCTAGAATATTTATAGCACTTTTATCCAAGCCACATGTGTGTGCCTTTTTAAATGGACGTTTGTTATTATGTTACTGTGTAATTAAAATGCTAGTTGCGTCATTTAAAGTTGTTAGAACAAAAATGTTAAGATGCATAACTGTAAACATATCAACTTTTATTATTAAATCTAATATTAGTCTGTTTAGATACCTCTAAATGAAGCATGGACATTTTCTTCAAGTTATTGCAGTACTTGAAATCTCTTATTTCATGAAGAAGGCCAAGTGAGATTATAAAATCAACACATGGCTTTAGTTGTATAAAGGGACTCACTCTCAGGTAAAGAACAACCCTTCACCTAAAGGAAATCCTGCTTGTCCAAGCTTGAAAATACGTTATAGCGGCTATTACATCCATATTCTAAGTTTGTATATAAGCTGCAAAATACATTCAATTATACCATATTATAATTAGGCCTATGTTTTAGAGATGTTCATCAGAGTAGATCAAGGGATGGAGGTATATACCCTTTGGCAAATGCTTTTTCATTCGATGGAATCAGTTGGACTGTTTTCTAGAATACAGCCATGTAGGGCGTATTTTTAAATTAAACAGTTGGGTTCCATCGCTTCTTAACCCCTGTAAAGTTTTTCAGAACATGTTGTTTGAGGATCGTGAAATTGCTATGGATATTGACTACTAATTAATACCGCGATTTATGAGCGGTGCTTCTTTATTTTTGGAATTATTATTTTTGATATGATATAATATTCAAAATAATGTTATGCTCATTATCAAAGTCATTTCATTGCATACAAATAATGGGTCTTGAAGAAAACTGTTTTTGTTGATATTGATAATGTTCATCAAATACGTAATGAAACTGCAATACAAATAATTGCTTGAGATTTTTTCATATTGCTTTATGTCTACCTTCTTTGCATTTCATTACTATCAGCATTCCACAACCTCATGTTTTTTTTTATCTCTCTTGAATTGAATTGCCATGCAAATGTATCTTGATTATCGATTTTTGTTTTGTTTTGTTGGGTTTTTTGTGTGTGTGTGTTTGTTGTTGTTGGTTGTTTTTTTGGGTTTTTTTTTGGGGGGGGGGGGTTTGGGTGGGGTTTTGTTATATTTGTTTTTGTTGTTTGTTGTTTTTGTTTTTTTATTTTTTGTTTGTTTGTTTGTTTCGGTGGGGTATGTTTTTTTATGGAAGGGAGATATATCAGGCATCAATAATTATGGGGTCGTCGGCATAAAATTTTTCATAGGATTGATTTTGCTTCATAATATTAAAACGTTTTATTTTGATATTTTTCTCGAGACAGTTGAATTTTAAATGATTTTGTCCAGTTAAATGTCTCGGTTGAAACGATTCCTGTTGTTTTATGTTTCTATGGATTCAGGTCAAAATTTAGCATCCTAAATAAAAATTGACTGTTTTCGTTTGAACTATTTCGATGTTCTTCACTGCTTCGGTGCATTCAGGTTTCGGACATTAGTATAACTGCCTTTGTTAAATCAAATAACAAGCTTTTTAGTTTCTCCCAAGATATTTCAAAAGCAATATGTTATTGTGATGTATCATATTACAGTTTGGCCTACCAACTAACATAATTATTTTGTTCGTACTTAACTATGGACAAAAGATGTTTCAATGCACAAAATCTTTCTCTTCTGAAATGTTTATTTTACTAGGTCTTTCTTCACTGACACAGCACTCAAGAATGTAATGCTTGTAGATGGACCAAATTTTAAAAATTATAATAAACCTGTAATGTTTTAAATAACAAATGAACCTTTATTACTTAAGCTATTTTGCGCTTTTACTATTTTGCTATTGCAAATAACTGTTTCTTTGCTCAATTTTCTGAAGTTTCATAAGTGATTGCCAGTTTGAGAAACTGTTGTAACTTTGTATTTAATGTTTGTACAAACATGTATAACAGTTCGTGTCTGAAACGGTTTTAACGTAACAGTATTGCCAAAATGCGCGTATTTTCAACTTGGGTTTTAAATAATTGTGCAAAACACAAAGGGTATGTCGGCAAAGTATGTTATATTGATTTTAGGTGTGATCAATGTAAAATGTCTATATCTTCAAATAACAAAATGGTTACACAAAAACAAAAATATTGTGCAAACTATAGTTCAGTGATTTTTGTGAATAGAAATAAATTGTATTTCAATACCATAAACATTTTTTATATCATTGTTGCTTTTTTTTTTTTTTTTTTTTTTTTTGGGGGGGGGGGGTTGGCATTGTTTTTCACTAATACATGGCTCTATCTCTCTCTCTCTCTCTCTCTCTCTCTCTCTCTCTCTCTCTCTCTCTCTCTCTCTCTCTCTTTCTCTCTCGCTCTCTCTCTCTCTCTTAATTAATTTTTTTTATTTAAAAAGTGTATTCACAGTCCACTGATTTGAAAGCAGACTCTCTTTGGAGTGTGTTTCAAAAAGTTATGATGAAATGTTCAGCGACTGTTTCCTCGGAACGGTGTTTAAATGAGTTCTACTAGAATGACAGCTGAAAGGGTTAAGAGATGAAAAGTGTAGGAGCGTCTTAGTGTTATCTTGTAGTACAAATTTGTTCTCATAAGTCGCACTGTTGGGTGTTACTCACTCTTCTGCGAACATTGTTACTTAATGAGCAGGCTAAAACCTAAACTTCAGCTCTTGATTTCTAACCCAGGGGCCTACAGCGAGGTCACGTGACGCGGCCCGCGAAGAACGAACAGCCGCCGCCATTACACAGGCTCAGATAACTGGCCAGTGCTACTGCTAGTGCTAGATCATTGTAAACAAACCAGTTGCATTAATAAAAACAATTCATTGAGCAACAGTGAGAATCTGTTAATAACTCCTTTTTTCTCTCACCCTCCTCTTCCTACTCCTTGTTTTTCTTTTTCTTGTTTTTGTTTTTTCTTCTTCTTCTTCGTTTCTTCTTCTTCTTCTTCTTCTTCTTCTTCTTCTTCTTCTTCTTCTTCTTCTTCTTCTTCTTCTTCTTCTTCTTCTTCTTCTTCTTCTTCTTCTTCTATCTTTCCCTCTGTCCTTCTCTCCATCTTTCTCTTTCTTTCTCTTTCTCATCCTTTTTAACCATCTCTCATTCTCTAATTCTCTATTTCTCTTTCTCTATCTCTCCCTCTCCCTCTGGGTTTAAAGTCTCCTGGGTTTGCCTGAGAGATCCATTACGACGACAGCACGTTCAAACAGGAAGGTCACTCTTTAATTATAGCTTACTATTAAACGAAGATCACCATCCGTTAAAGAGGACAATATACAGACGAGCACATGCAGCTATACATCGTAATCATGCTTTGAACTACTGCAGATTACAAATGAACAGCAACAGTTATGATTAATTTCATCATATATGAAAATCCTAGAGTCAATAGTTTTACAAAACTGTACAGATGTAGTCATCCGATAGACCTTCAATTGTTTTGATAAAATCACTAACCCACCTCCTATCTCCATTTTTTTCAATAAAATGATATGGGTTACCTTCGTTTAATATCGGGGATCATTATACAATTTTAAAAGCATTCGTGTTAGTAAAAGTAATGGAGAGAGAAACACATTAAGATATTATAGCTAAATATGAATTTAATCACCACATGTATGCCGATGACACCCAAATGTATAAATGTTTTGATTCAACCAATATTGACTATGTAATGAATTCCTTAAATGCATGTATTAATGACGTTTCCTCATGGATGTCAGCCAACAAGTTAAAGCTTAATGAAGAGAAGACAGAAATCATGTTCGTTGGAACACCTGCTAAATTACACAAAGTAAATATCGACGAAGTAAAAATTTGTAATCAAAAGGTAACACCCGCTTTGTCTGTAAAAAATCTCGGCGTTTTACTTGATTCAAATCTCACGATGGACCCACATATTTCAAATCTACGTAAACTATGCTATCTAGAATTAAGAAAAATTTCTCAAATAAGGCCCTACCTAACGATGGACGCCACTAACAAACTTGTATGTTCACTAGTACTTTCCAGGATCGACTACTGTAATTCATTGCTGGCAGGGCTTCCCGATTATAAATTGAATAAAATCCAACAGATTCAAAACAATGCAGCTAGACTTGTCAAGAAGGTAACAAAAAAAGAACACATCACACCCTTACTTAAAAATCTTCATTGGCTTCCTGTCAGCTCTAGGATAAATTATAAGCTAGCTTCTATTCTCTTTCAGTGCCAATATGTGTCCGACTTTCCAGAATACCTAAAAGATTTAGTTATACCCTACACACCATCTAGAGACCTACGCTCAGCTGGCAAGAACCTCCTAGTCAAACCTAGATACAACTTAAAAACTTTCGGTCTAAGAACCTTCACTTTCCAAAGTGCAAACCTTTGGAACAACCTTCCGGACGAATTGAAAAATGTTAATTCATTAACACTATTCAAGTCTAAACTAAAGACGCATCTTTTTAAAGTCTCATTTTAATATTAAAATTCCTCGAATTGACTATTTGGTTTTATCTCGTACGCTCATCATCCTTTTTTCTCCACTCTCTTTCTTATCCGAGGATCAGTACTCGATTTTTTAAAAACAATTTCTGACTCTGTGATATATCTATAGAAATGTTTAATAATATCAATGTGTTTTAAATATCATTGTTTTTCTAAGTTTTAATAACATGTATTTATAACAACTATTTGTGTATAACCTTAAGAGCCTTTTATTATATTTCTATACAATGTTTTGCTTTTTTTTTTAAAAAAAAGTCATTTTAGGGAATTGTGTGTGTAAATGTTTTTTGAGTATGTTTAAAATTGCTGTTAAGCGCTTTGTGCTTTTTTTAGGGAAAGCGCTCTATAAATAAATATTATTATTATTATTATTATTATATAAAAATTGAAAAGACTTGTTAGCTATATACTGCAGATTACAAATGAACAGCAACAGTTATGATTAATTTCATCATATATGAAAATCCTAGAGTCAATAGTTTTACAAAACTGTACAGATGTAGTCATCCGATAGACCTTCAATTGTTTTGATAAAATCACTAACCCACCTCCTAGCTCCATTATTTTCAATAAAGTTATATATGAAATGGGTTACCTTCGTTTAATATCGGGGATCATTATACAATTTTAAAAGCATTCATGTTAGTAAAAGTAACGGAGAGAGAAACACATAAGTATCAGTAAGCAAAAACAAAACAAAAAGAATAAAAGAATTTTCAGGTCGTGATTCAGATTTGGGACAGGATAGCGACCCAACCTTATTATATATGGCCTAGCTATTGAAAATATTTAAAATATTTTAACTGTTGAAACACCATGACATGTAAAGTTACCAAGTTTACTAAGTCTTGCATTAAGGCTGTGATGGCATTGTGAACGTGAAGGAAGTGCATATATTTTTTTCACGATGAGCTTTAACCAATGCCGGTAGTTTGTAGAAGCCTTTGATCATTTTTCTGCGTAGGAAGACAACTGAGTAAGTGGCCAGTAGAGAAGTGACATCCTCACTTTCCGCCATTGTGCTGCTTCTATCTCTCATCCTATTTCGCTCACTTGAGCAACCAACTATTTTAATACCATATAAACTAATTTGAGATTATTTGAGGAAAAAACTGCGTATATTTCCCAACTAAGATAGTGCTTTGAGTGCCTACCAACAAAATGTCCACATTAAGTATGCTCTTAAGTTTAGGCATTTTGTAACATACAGGACTGATAAGTAGGATGGTTGTGAAAGCCTTTAGTAACTCTGACTTTTCACTAAAACATAGCCCTCTTTGCCTACTATTTGGCTAACAACGCAGATCCTGTTTGGTGCTTAAGGGTTCTCAGGGATAATGTTCGATGCCTAAGCAATCTGTGTCCGTGTCTTAATATTACAATAATTATGATATTCGTTGTTGCGAAATGGCTTTGACAGTGAATTTTGAAAGCTTAAAGTAGATATCCTCATTATCATCATCATCATCATCATCATCATCATCATCATCATCATCATCATCATCATCATCATCATCATCATCAGCAGCAGCAGCAGCAGCAGCA
>RQTK01000979.1:39991-57825 GCA_003991915.1 Elysia chlorotica
TTATTTTTTTTTATTTTTTTTTATTATAGAATCTCAACCCATAAGAAAAGCTGTGGGATTTTTTTTTTTATTTAGATAACTGAAAGACTTGTCAAACAATAGGGCGCTTGTCCCTGAGGTAGGCTACAAAAACGTAACCCAGGCGAGAGATTTAGCGAGCTTTAGTATTAAAAAGTAGTATTAATTTGTCGGCCAGCAACTGTGTTTGCCTGCAAAGTATATGATTTCCCTTCAAATTGTCATTTAATGACTGCTCCTATTGGCCTAGCTTGGTGTGCGTATAGACTTTGTTACATGTCTAATCTGTGGCTCTCTGTTGCTTAGCGTAGCGGGTGCCCTTACGCCGTTAGTTAATTCGATTCGGTTCAAAATTATTAATTTTTAAGGTTTTTAAACCAAAAATAAAACTCTCAACGCAACAATGGTTGTTTTTCAAATAAATGAAAGGACGCGTCACTTGTAGAAGAAAACCCATTATTGTAAAGTTGGAATAACTCTCGATTTAGATTGAAATGAAATAAATTTTCTTGAAAAAAAAATGCTTGCCATGGTAAAGTAATTCTTTAAATCTGTATTTTGGTTTAAATATTTAGAAAAATATCTAGAGCTACGGTATATACAATTTTTAAAGCTTGTCTTGTCGATTGTTGCAATTACACCATTTGGGCTATTGTGTAGATCTAGTTAGTAGCATCTCGACCCTTGTGAGAGTAAATTTAGAACTAGATTCCTAGATAGAGCCTAATAGTGATAACTAATTTTACAAAAAAGTAGATCTAGATCTAGATCTGTCTTTGGCATGTTTTTCTTTTGGTCTGTCCTAGCCCACAAACCTTTTAAAAACTCAGCATAGATTTCTAGAGCTAGATCTACATATACTTTAACAGTTTAAAAGAATGTCTCAGCTTTCCAATGACATTTATCTTCAAAATAAGGTATATGTATAATTTCTTACAATCATAATCAGGTTTACGCAGTCAGTTTTGAGTTTTATGTAAGTTGTCTCTAAGAAAATGTAGGCTTATAATCCACGTATGCTGTACAACTTTATGTATATCTACTTTTTGCATAAAGGCAATCTTTTTTTTTTATATCTCTAAATAGACATTCGAGGTACAAGATACGTTTTTAATACTACTTTATATCATTTAATAAAATAGTGTTTAATGAACATGGTTACATACTGCATTGATTAATACGGGATCGGACACCAACTGTGTGTGCAGAAATTTATTAAGCGATAAACAGTTACAAAAGGCGTATAAAATTCAAATAATTTTGTTTCGCAGAGACAGAGAAGCTGCCATTAAAATGTTTTAAATAGCATGATAGTCTAGAGTCTACTCGGGATCGGAAAGAAATTAGCATAGTATATATAGAAAGAGGGAAAGGGACGGGAGTGTATATAGATACAGGTATGCACTATATGTAGCGTCAATTTTGCTATACGCACTTTATGATTATAGTATTTTTGTCACGCACCTGCATGTGGTTTTGTTTCAATAAAATCAAGCCGCCGAAGAGAGCGAAATTCTCTCCTAGAATAACGTTTTCTAAGTCTCATGAAAAATGATATAAATATAAATTGAGAAATATCATATTGTGATATGCAGCGTTTTCATTCAATGTTTAAATACATACGATACTTATTATATAGTGTGTGAAGCACCGAAACGCTATAGTGGGTTTGGGCCACTGAAGTTTAATAAATGGGATATATTTAGATTTTTGTTGTATGGACTCACCGATACGAACAGATGTTAGGGAAAAAGTTAAAAAGATCAGGCCTAGATATAGGTCCAGCTGATAGGAACCACAGATTACAAAATTTAGGAGCAGATTTAAAAAACAGGGTATAAAGTCATCCAATTATGTGCACGCTCAAGGCAAAACAACCTTTCCCTTTCCATGACAACAAGCTTACAACGCGTTTACGATTGATATTCTCCTTAATCCATACTTAAAACTCCAAGTTGGACGCGCATGAGAAAATACCTACCATTTTCCTCATCCATCAAAATTTAATGACAATACTTAAGTTTCCGAAAACTCGCCACCATCTTTCATTAGAAAAGCACATTTTTTCGGAATGAAAATGGATGCTCTTCATATCCTGTGATGGTAACCGTATGAAGTATTGGAAGGGTTCAACTAATTCGGCAAAAAGACTGGACTAGGCCTTTAATTACGGTACATATTGTTAACATGGAAAGGGAAACCCTTCATGTGTAGATTACAAAGTTAACCAAAAACGTTAAAAAGGATTAGTGTTGGTACGGACGGAGGATTATGCATTTTTTTTATATCCGAGACCTTTCTCAATGAGTTAGATCTAGATCTACTACACAAACGTAATAAAAAAGAAAAAGTAAAAAAAAATTAGACTTATTTACATCTAGATCTAGATCCAGATAGGCCTTTTTAATATAAGGGTTTACGATTTGGATAAATGTTTTAAAGAAATACAAATTAAATACGAGTTACCATTTACATTCGATTCGATAGATTTGTGAACATTTTCGAAATGCTTCATACTGTTGAACGCAACTCAAATTTCAATACATTTCTGGTGGGTTTACTATTTTCAAAAGATGTACCCGACTTTAATATAGTAAGCGGACAACGAATTTTTTTTTCTTTTGTTTTATATATTAACGGTAAGTAATTTTGAATTCTAAAGGTGCAATTGCACTGGATGAAAAATAGAACTACATTCATGCAAAAGTCCAAGTAGTTCGGTGCTGAAGTTAATCCTGTAGGAATGAGCAAAAATTGAGCGGTTTTTTTTTTTATATAGATTTATTTCGTTGGTATCGAACTTTTCTTCCTGTAGTTGATATCGAACTTTTTTTCCTCTAGGTAAAGGTGTGTGTTTAAGAAAAGTAACATTCAAAATGCAAAACAACAACAGCATCGAGGCACTTGGCAAAGAAGCTTCCTGCCAGGGAGGGGTGAAAACGAAATTTTCTGGCGATGACGAACTTCCCAGGTTGAAATTGCGACACATTCTAGGTTTCAATGGTAAGATTGTTCGAGGCCTGATAGTCCATCCTCTGGGCAAGCACCTTATCTACGCCGTGGGACGTCATATTGTCATTGAGGAAATTCTTGGCCCCTGCAAAGGGAAACAAGAAATGCTGGCTGGACATCTGGGTATAATCTCTTGTCTAGCTGTGTCCGCTGACGGGCAGTTCATTGTTTCTGCTCAGGTCAACGCCCAAAGGGAGAGCAGGGCACCTGTTATCTTGTGGGACTGGTGTACCAGGCAGAAGCTTATGGAGAGAGAACTGCACAAAGAGACCACCATAGGCCTGGATTTCACTTGTTCCAATCGATATTTCATCTCCCTGGGCGGACAGGACGATGGGGATTTGGCCGTGTGGGATACAACAGAGAAGCGCCCAGTAGCGCTTCAAAAGGCCCAAGTCCATCGAGTCCGCCCCACTGATGTGATTCGGGCGTCGTATGTTGATCAGAGCATGTTCGTCTCTGTAGGAGAAAGCTACGGTCGTATTTGGAAGTTTGATCGTGAAAGCAACAAACTGACGTACTCAGAGCTTATTTTCGGCCCAGTCACGAGGAAGCCAACATGTGCGGAGATTGCCGACAAAGACAACAGTTATCCCCCACGTATCTTTTGTGGAACTTCCTCGGGAACAGTTTTAATTTTTCACGGCGAGTCAGGTGTTCTTATCTCTGAAGTAACGTCTCCATCGTTCCCCATGGGCGTTTCAGTCCTCACCTACACGCGCATGCTAAACGACAACACATATTGTATCCTTATAGGAACCGGAGAAGGTAAGGTCAATTATTATATATTCCGTTTCGAAATGAAAGGCCATAAGTATAATGTGAAGATGGAGCTCTACTCTGATTCCCATGTGTGGCAGGATCCTCAGAGATCTACCGTGACGTCCATCTCCAAGCTCGGCGTCGGCCAGCAGTTCTTTGTGGGCGTGCACCAGAGCCAGATGTACCGGTTCTCCTTGGTTCCGTGGAGCGCGCAGCTTGTCCGCACGTGCAGCAACACGGCCGTCAACCATGCGGCCTTTGCCAGGGGCACGGACGAGTTGCTGGTGACAGCTGAGCCAGAGAAAGTGCGCGTGTTTAACCTGAAGCTTATGTTGGAGATACGTCGCTATGTCCGAATAGGGCGGGAGTGTAAGTCACTGTGTGTCCGCCACGATGGAACACAAATTATGACGGGTTGGGACGGCGGAGATGTACTTGTTCTTGGCTTTGAACGCAAGGGGCTCGGACTTCAAGTTCTTTATCGCATAGACAACGCCCATCGACAAGCAGTTAGCTGTATGGCGCTAACGGCATGCTCGGATAAACTTGTCACCGGCGGACAAGACTTCTTTGTTTCTCTGTGGCGACTCGTTGACGATTTGGACATGCGGGGCCGCCGCCTAAGACAAGGACTCCGCGTTTTCCATTTTGTTGATCAGAAGGGCCCTATCACGAGTCTCCGCATTGCAAAGGACGACAAGACCTGTGTGTGCTCGAGTCTGGATGGCACAGCCGCGGTTTATGATCTGATTACTGGCCTGCGGCTGCAGATGTTCTCCTGGTCTTGCAGTCTTAACTCCGTGTCGTTCTGTCAAACTGATCTCCAAACGGTTACTTCCAGCAGCGATGGAAATCTTCAGTGGTGGGACGTGAGTATTTCTATACAATCACCATTCAAAATTCGACAACACGCACATAACTATCAATATTATTTTCCATATTCTTATAACCATATACATTTTTTTTCTTAATCTTTGCAGCATAACTATCATCATACGTATCCCTGTCTCTATCATTATCAATAACAGTTATGTTGATATTATTTATGTTATATTCAATCTCCTTATTATCATGGTGCTCATTATCGTTGCGTTTAATGCTTATTGTTCACTTCGGTGTGGCCACTCCTCCCTAACCAATCAGATGGTAACTGGTCAAAACATACGCGCACTCATGGGCTCCAGTAGCGGCGGGATCCGAAGCATTGATACAGAGCCAATACGTAGACAAGTGATGGCTACTGCTGGGGACGACAGGCTTATAAAGGTAAGATCAACATTTCTGTCGCATCATCATCATCATCATCATCATCATCATCATCATCATCATCATCATCATCATCATCATCATCATCATCATCATCATCATCATCATCATCATCATCATCATCATCATCATCATCATCATCATCATCATCATCATCATCATCATCATCATCATCATCATCATCATCATCATCATCATCATCATCATCATCATCATCATCATCATCATTATCATCATCATCATTATTATTCAGTAAACTCTCATCATAACTCGTTTGGTCTTTTATATCATCCAACCAGTTTCCTCATCACCGCCACTACCTCTCGTCCTCTCTTCTCAATCCTCCATTTATCTTTACAGATGGAATCGTGGCATTTCACGTGGCCTTAATATCTCAGCTTTCTTGTTTTAATGTTTTGTAATATTCAGCCTTATTCTCAATACCCCCAAATCGGGAGGGCACAATGACAATGACACTCGCAGCAGAAGACAAAATTACTTGTTGTGATTTCACCCTCTACCTCATACGGCCCATCTGACGTTAAAGATCCATATTTTTCAAAGGCTGCTATACACATTTAGCTATTTTAGCTTAATGTTCCACAACCATACAAAAAGACATGAATATAATATTTCGACAGCCTGATTTTCATGTTTGTACATCGTATTCTTAATCGTTCCCATTTTCTCCCTCTCAATGTTATTTCATTTAGTCTTATTCCATAATTATATTTTAGATATGGCGTATTGAGGAAGGCGATGTCATCCGTGTTGGGGAAGGTCACAGTGACTCAATCACCATGATCAAGTTTGGTCCGTGTGGCTCCATCTTGCTGTCTGCTGCCAAGGATGGATCTGTGTGCATATGGGATGTCCCGCTAGAGTGCGATGTCGCTTGATATAACGGATTTCAGAAGATGTGCTCTGTACTTTTAAATAAGTATGTGATTGATTGAGATTCAAAGCCAAAGTTTGAGGTTCTGTATCTTCCATTGAAAACGCTTGTGTGTGTGCGAGGGGGGGTACCACGGAGCAGAGATAATATAGATACAGACCTATAAAGAGCAGGACATACAATCAGAGAAAACGAGACACAAGTGACAAATCAAGGGAGGGGGGGGGTTAAGAGAAGGGAAAAGATACTTTGACTGCGTAGGCCCACACATAATGCTAATGTTTTAATATCATCGACAGAAAAAGTGAAACAACTTTTAACCAGGTCCATGTAGTTAACTATCCTTACATTATCTTGACTGAATGTATTACGTAGAACTCTAGAAACGGAGTGTAGCCGTTTGATGCATGCATTTGTTACACCTTACCACTTTAAGTCAACATTAAATAAATATTTTACCCCCAAACAAGTGGAAAAAATTGGTTGTCTGCTCTATACAGATTTCTACATTCATAATTTGCTCTCTGTGCATGTAACTTCGTTACGTCCCAGCGAAACCTAGGTAAAATCTGGTGAAATTAAAAAATCATTTTTTACTATATTTCATTCTGAATAGAGCCCATAAAAAAGATACAAAGTAAAAAATAGTTTAAATTTACAAATTAACGAGAATAAAATAGGAACAGACAATTAATCCTGGTTATTGAATCCTATTTTTATACATGTATTATGAGTGCGGGGGTATGTTACGTTTTTTACTTTAAAAAAGCTTCTTATGCGAACGATTATGCTGAAACCTCTTTGAAAAAGGTCGTTTTGGCAAATATAAGAAAAAGTTACTGAAATAAAGCAAATTGTGAGTTAAACTGAAATGTTTGATTGTTTTACTTTTTTCTTCGCAAAAGGTTATTAGCGTTGTTTGTGAATTTGGCATTTGAGAGGTTTCTAGATGCAAGTGCATCACCATCGATCGCTATATTTTAAAAAAAGGTGAAAAAGTGGACTAGTCGTCTAGTAATACCTTCTCATGTTCCAAGAGGCGTTTTGAATCCTATGCGGAGATGGGTCCCTGACTGAGATTCAAACCGGAAGTCTTCCGTTCTCACTCCTGACCACTAACTGGTACGTGTATTGATTAAGCTAAAAGCGCTGCCGATTCACTTTACACGTGTAGTGTTTTTATTTCATTTGAGGAAATACACTTTTCGGTGACATTTTAAGAGAATCTTTGTATTGGCCGTTAGAAAAATGTGTGGTTTAGAATCTTTCAAAATTTTTTTGGCCTCCTGAAACGTAATAATTGTTGTTATTTTGTTGTTTTTTAATCACCGGTAATGCCAATTATTATCATATTATATTTTAAACCTTTCTTGTCCTGTAGTTTTATTTTCATAAAGGTTCACCGAAAACAGTTCATTTGCCTGATAGATTGTCATGGCCTAATTTTAGGGAAAATGATTAACTTCGACTATATGAGCAGCAAGTTGAACTACACTACTTCGGTTCCTGAGTTAAGGTCGGTGCACCAAAAGTTTGGTAGAGCTTCATAGAGCCGGTTCAATGGGCTTAAATTCTTTCCACAGCAGGAACAACTGACAGAGCCAGAAGACATAATTATTCATTTCGATTTTAATTTAACAAAGGGAGTTAACTCAATTTACCTTCAGTGTTTTTATTAAATAAAGAGTTACTTTTTCATAAAGAAAAAGTGGTTTGTATTGTTGGCTGTTGAATACATTTTTTTTCTAAACTGCTTTTCAATTTCACCAAGTCAATCTATTTTGCACTAAAAAATTTTGAATGGTATATCTTTATGATATCTAGATAAAATACCCTTGCAAAAACGCTTTGAAAACAAAAAGTAATGTTACTTTTGGCGACAACATGTAACTGTTTTGCCCATATCAATACGTTTATACTTTTCGTGGCTCGATCTAAGTAAGACTGCAGATAATAGCGCATCAGAAGGACGGCTGTACCTAGAATTTTGAACCCACTTTTTTCTTATGGCAGAAGAAGATTATTTAAAAAAAACGCTAAAATTGAGTAGATTTAAATAACAAAAAAGAAGAGACAAACGTCGAATCGAAAAGAGCAATTTTTCTTTAGCCCTCCACAAGTTGTGAAAAACGAAATTACCAGAACAGATGTAAATCTTCAGTCAATGTCGCAATACACAAGTGTTACAAATAAGATCGTCTACAATCTAACAACACAACAAAAACATCGATAGTTTGTTGTTTGCAGCCTTTAGTTAGGTTTTTTTTTTCATTTCCAATTCTTTTACATATATAATCACAACTTGTATTTTACAAAATAATCATAACATTGGAAATAAAAACCAATTATTTTACATAGATAATCGCAATTTGTATTTTACAATAAACATAACATTGGAAATAAAACAATTTCTAAACCTTTGCCCTCTTTATACAAATGTACAGTGTGTGCGATGAGACTGGATAACGTTTCAAATCAATACATGATGAACATTTATTATATTAAATTTTCATAATAATTATACATGTATGTTTGCCATTGTCTGGTCATTGTGAATTACATGTGATAAATTAATTTGCTTCATTTTAACAGCACTTAGACTTAATTTACTGTCTAATAGTAAAACCTTACTTTGTCAGTCTGTTGCCGAGGTTGCTGCAATCAATATTGAATCGAATCCCATGGGTTTTTCTTCTTAAACGAACCCTGCGTTGTTAATCAATTATGAAATATCTGACTTTGAGCTAACTGATCAACCTAGATTAACATGTGCAAACGTTAGCACCAGCAACGATGGAAAAATATGCTCTAGGTAACGCAACCTATGTTTGTGCAGCCATAACTAAAAACTTGACCTGTGTTAGCCGATGATGAATCTGAGCATGTCTTCATTTTTAAAAAAGTTATGATGTAAACAGTAATAGCATGTCTTTGATGCCCAGGTAATATTTATAAAAAGAAGTTATTGTAAATATGATTGTTACGCAGTTGTATTTATATTAGCTTAGAAATTTTGCTTAGGAAACAATCTGTCAAACTTGATCATAGACAGTTGCACAGTTAGTTGCACAAGACCGGTTTCTCGAATTAAACTAAATGATTTGATAAAAAGGCAAATGCTTTTTAAGTTGACAATAGTCTTTAGCAACAACAGTATGCGTGTTGCATTTTTTGGGTATAGAAAGGCTTATCTTTCTGTATCCTTTTTTCTTCATCATAGATTAAATGGATACAATCTAATTGTAAGAGGGATCTGTAATCCAAAGTATGTGATAGCTAAATATAACTTAGTTCGTGGCTAATATTTAAAAACTGCTTAAGGGGCGAGGTAGTTTAGTCGGTAGGGTACGCGGCTTCAAACCACAGGTTTCTGCGTCCATTCAAGTGGAGTGGATCAGCATCAGTATTACCTATTGTGTGACTGGCTGAGTCTGATGAGTCATGGTATCCCCACACTGTTTGTGTGTGCCAGCGTTAAAAAAAAAGTGTCAGACACGTTGCCCCGATGTACCCCAATTGGAAGCACAGAAGACGTTTAACTATGAGAGATATTTAATCACTTGTGTTTTCACTGAGTGTTTGTCACATTCTAGTAAAAATATATTTACAAAATAAGTTAAAGAACGATCATTTTTTTAACATGGGTGCATTATACAATCATAAGCAAACAAATCATTATAAGCAAACAACTGGACATTTTTTGATTAGGGAATTAAATGCAAACATTCTGTGAATTGTGCGCGTCGCTCTTTTCTTTTCATTTTTTAATAACATTAAATTTTAACAATTGAAATAGAAAATTTGGCTTTTACATTAAGTCATTTCTTTTTCGGTCGCCAGCCCTGGACGAAGTCTAAAATCTTTTTAAGCTCTAATGCATTAAGTTCAGGAAACCCCTCCTTCAAATGTTTTTTGTCCAATGTACACAACATGCTCCCATCAATCTGCTCGTTAGAAAAGCGTAGAACTACTCGGTCCTTCATGCCAATATAGCGCAGTGACTTGGATACCTCCAGTACACTCATCCCATCCACGCTGTCTGGCGGTGTCCATCCGTCATCGTCCCTCACCTGCTCCATGTATTCGTTATAGCTGTACTCACTCTCATTCGGGAATCCCCCATCTCCCCGAGAGCACATCGAGTCATCCCCATACTGCTTAGCATATGCTTCACTTGCACCACCTAACGATGCAGCCTTGTGGTTTGGTCTATAGCACGGCTCACTCTCCGCATAGTGCGCAACGCCTGCCCCATAGGGATGGCCATAAATGTCCTGCTGCTGTTGTTGTTGCTGCATATAGAAAGAATGTGTCGATGCGTCCACAGATCGACTGTTAAGGAAGGGCGGTCTAGAGGTAGGGCCTGGAGGATAGAATGTTTGATGGTCGTAGAGATTCTGAGAATATTTGTTTTGGAAATCCGACACTGGGGGTTCCATACTTTGTTCGGCTGGATTTCTAATGTCTCGAAATGAGTCTGTGAAGTGAAAGATTTCCATGGCGTTGGGCCTAGATTTGCGCAGGTTGTGTGACCGTATCGTGGCGTTAGGGTTGGCGTTCATGCTCCGCACAGCCTGGCGGGAGCGTATTTGTCCACCGTGGTTTTCCAAGTCCAGGTTATCCATGAATCGCTGGTCCAAGCCTGATGGAACATCGGATCGCCAGGCTGGGATTTTGGCCGCACCGTACAGTTGGGAGGTGCTCATTGCCGAGTGGCTGCCCAGTGTGTGTAAAGGACGTGCATCTCCCAAAGTCTTAGATCCATATGCGAAGCTAAAAAGATCGTCAATGTCTAAGGAGCAATCATCGTCGTAGGTCCTGTGTCTGTGCACAAACTCTTGAGGTAGCTCACTGCGGACTCGTCGAGAGCGCGTTCCCCGCAGAGAGTCGTGTAGAGCTGGACCTGGTTTGCTCCTCATTTGAACGGGAGGGTTAGCTTCGAATTGGGCCTCGAGGTCTTGCCTAAATTGCATTGGAGTCATATATCCGTCATCCTCGTCTTCGTCGTGAATATGTCCGCTATTGTCTCTCTGGCTGGGTTGCTGCTGAAGGTTCATGCTGCTTTTGTTGTTGGAGTTATTGTTGCTTACATAGGACCCGCGAGATGCAGGTGTAGGGGGAGCTGGGGGCAGGTGTTCGTACAAAGATTCTTTCGATATATTCATGTGGTGATTGGGAGAGGCCGCTTGTTGATGGACTGGAGACTCCGGTGGGATCGGTGGCAGATCGCGGTTCTGCATATTGCTGTGCCTCCTCTGGGCCAGTGTCATTGCTCGATTGTTTCCCATTGATAAGCTATCCGAAGGTTTTGCTGAACTTCCGTCTTGAGTGCTACCATAGATCTTGTTGGGGGTGTTAAGCAAGGATTTACCATCGTGCACTGGCGTCTTTGGTGCCGAATCCGAGGCTTTATTCCCATCTTTCGTTTTAGATGTCCCACCGTCTTCGTCATCGCTAAGGTCGTTAAAAAAGTCGTGGTAGTTTACATCACTTTTGGAAATCCTTCTCGAAAATACATCATCCCCTTTCAGTTCTTTGAGTTTAGCCCTCTCCTTTTTGGCTCTTCTGACACTAAGCTTATCTAAAAGTCCTGTTGACTTGGATTTCTTTAGCACTTTAGGAGCTTTTTCAGGAAGCTCAACCTCTTTACTCACAGGCTGCTCTGGCATCTTTTCTATTGAACCCGTAGCAGAAGTTACCGATTGGTCTACTGGGACAGTTTCCTTGGATGTTTTTGATGGTGTAGCAGGCTGACTAACACTGCCGTAAATGGACGATTTTTTATCTTTATCTTTTCGAGATATTTGTTTATACCCATCCAAAGGTTTGTCATTGTAAGGAGAAACAACTGGTTTAGCTTTCGTGGTCAAGGGCATTGACATTTTCCTATCATTTGCACTTCTTAGTTTAAATTCATCATAGAATTGGGCTCTAAAATACCCATTTGCCTTGCCGAATGTTTCCCCATCTTCATCTTTAACTTTTACTTTGTCTCTCTCCGGTAACGGTTTAAACACATCCACCAGGCTAGCCTTGATTGCGGGCTTCTTCTTCACCACACCACGCCGAAACAGCGCCTCTTTGTCTAAGGGGATTTCAAATCTCTCCTCCCTCGCTCTACCACTACTATCCAGCGATGAAGGCGGGGCCTCACTCTCTGATGTCCCTCTTGGTTTGTACGTGAGTGAACCATCCGGGCCCACCTTGCTCACCACAGCCAGTTCCTCCTCACGTGTGCCGTAGAGCCGTATTACTCCGCGAGGGCAGGAGAAATTCTCGCGACCGTTCACGTGTATAAGCTGTGCATTCACGGGTAAACCAAAGGCCATTATAAGATCCTGTAGCTCGTACACAGCATCATAGTTGGCCATTGAAGCATCACCAACGGGGCTAAATACTCCAGACATGATTAGCGGGATCATGATCTCTTGGCCTGTCGCGTCAAAGCACTGAAGATATTTTAGCTCCTGTTCCTTCTTAGGTTTGCTCTGCTTTAGAAGTCTCTTGAAGATGTTTCGCTGGTTGCCTGACCTGCCGCTGCCACTGCCGCGCTTGTTGTCCATGTAGACAATTCCCGTGGTGAGGACCTCGCCAGGTTTGATCTCCGTGGGCATCCAGCAGCTGTTGCCGTTCTCCTCAGTAGTCAGCTGGTATCCCACGGTCGAGGTCCGAACCAGGAACCTTCTGGGTTTGACGCTCGTGATGCCACCAACCGTGTCGAAGTACTCCACTGGGCGGCCATCATCGGGGACAACTTCTAGCCAGCCTGTGGGATTGGATCACACATAGAGGTTAAAATTATGAATGATGATTTTCAATTTATAGACGTGATGTCAAGAGATAAAAAGAAGGACGGCAAAGATAAGATAAAAAAAGTGAAATTGGGATTGAGTTGAAGATGAGATCTTGGTTAGGTACAACAACAAAAATGAAAGATCAGAGTTGTGAGTGGGTAAAGGAAAACTAAGATATCTCTCTCTCTCTCTTTCTCTCTCTCTCTCGTTCTCTCTCTCTCTCTCTCTCTCTCTCTCTCTCTCTCTCTAATATAGAATATACCTATAACGTATTCGTTCTCTCAGCATTGTTATACACTTCTTGGTTTTCTTTTCCTCTCAATCTATCAGTTTTACAGACCCTCTGACACTGAAAATGTTTTGTGAATAAAAATAAGCAATGCAACATTTTCCGTGCAAAGCCTAACTCTTAATTGGAAACACGAATTTTAGTTTCCATGGAGATGAATGAATTTCTTAGATGAAAAGGAACAGAACTTTCAGCAAAACAAAAGACTGCGGGTATAGGTAAATTATTCACTACTTGTCGGCGTCGTTACAAAAGGTTCAATTAGTTTTCATTTACGGTGCCATTAATTTATATTGAAAGCTCAATTCCAATTTCCATTAAACCTTCTTTGTTGATGAATCTTTTCAGAATCTGGAACCGTGTACACTATATAGCTTATACTGTACATGACAAGAGATGAGTTCAGATTAGACTTATTCGCTGTAAAGAATCAATAACGGTGACGAAATGCTTTTGAAATTAATTTAGTCCATTTTTTAAAAGTCGTTTATGGTTAGTTATATTTTTATTGTGCATATGAGCTTCTCGATAGAATGAAGTAAATGAATGTTGCTACACAAGGTGACGGTAATTATTGAAACAATAGAACAATGTGAAGAGCCAAGCATGCAAAGGTAAGGGGGGTGGGGGGGGTAAAATATTTAGCCAGGCTCAACAAAGCCGCACGATCTGTGGAACAATGTTTACGGAAAGGGAGGGCAATTGATGGTTCTGAGTGGAAAATATTGAAACATTGAACAGCAATGTCGAACAGAGAGTAAATGAACCAACTGTGGGGCTGTATCTCAACACCAACTTAAAAGTGATAAGAGATTTTGTTTTAATGAATTGTCCTTCAGAATGACCCTGACGCTTTTTCTGTGAATAGAGAAGTAAATACAGCGCTGGCGCCATTTGTTTTCCCTGTTTCTTTTGTTACTGATTAAAAATTTCTGATGAATTCCAAGAAATCTCATGGATCCTGTGCGAAGGAATATTTTGAATCGTTCTAAAACGTCGTCACAATAAGAAACGTTTGAGACCGCTGAAACAGTAGCCAGCGGCGATTTTCAAAATTAATGTTGTTAATCTCGACAAAACAATAGTAATACCAAGGTTGGGGGGAAACTGGAAACTTGGTTGAACACCAATGTTGCATTAAAAGTTTTGAGAAATTATTTTCCTCATGAAAGTAGCACAGTGCTTCTCTTCACTACGCTGATGGGGAATTATTTATTTTTTATATTTCTCCCTGCCAGACCACTATATGTAAAACACCTCTTCCCTGACGCACACACAATGACACATACACAAATGCGTATAGAAACCTCTCTTGTTCTCCCATGGTGGGAGTAAAAATGCTACCGCCAGGGTCAGCCAGTACATCCGACATTCAGGACAAGTACCATCTCTGGCAACTTGAGTTTACCACGGCTGACTACAGTGTATATTAGTACAATACAGAGCACCTACCAAGGTAGGACCTGTGAGACATGGCAGCCTCTGTCTCAGTCCGGGCTCTAATATTCACATTTTCAAACGTTTTCTAAGAGCTTTCAGAAGTGGCCAGACTAGTATCATAGATGACTGTTATGTGCGTATGTACGAAGTATAGGCCTATACTGGTTGAGTCGGTGTCGGTATCACGTGATCGGTTGAGACAAGTTCTAGTGTCCTACCCTGCTCTATGTGACATCTCGTAATATTGTCAGACTTAATTCTCGAGGCCAGTCGCCGTGTAGGATCTGCCTAGGGGTTGCTCTCTACTAGGTAATAGTTTTGTGCACTAAGTATCAGCAAGTGGGACAACAGATGCGGCACTGGCTTCACCTGGTTCACTTTGTCGCAGAAAACGTTGCAAGGAGATGTGAACAATTTTAATGGGCTTTACTTGTTTGTTTGTTTTAAGGTAATACTGTCTTGTACTTAATGTTAATTGTGTTAGGGCAGTTTCAGACTCAACAGTCAGGTTTTTCATAGTTTTGTACTTTAGGCCTACGTTTTTGAAAACTTTAAGCTTCACCTTTTTGGTCTTGAAAACGTTAAGAAAGGAATGCATTATACATGTATGGATAGTGCATTTTTCACAATTGATTATGAAGATTTCTAGTCTAAAAGAAAAGAACCATGGAAACTGAAAAAATAAAAAAATGGGGGTGAAGGAAAGTAGAATAGGTCGATTAATTAGAAGGATCAGAACGTGATAGTGAGATACAGGTAGACAGTCAAACAGACATTCTGATAGACAGACACATAACACAGACAGACAGAGACAAATAGAGATGAGGAGACTTGAATGTTGCTACCTCTTATGGCTACAATTATTATTTATTACGCATCGCTAACTGTTTGAAGCGTTTATATTTTTTTTTACTTTTAACTACCATTCTCCCTCAAAAAGACCAGAGGATAGAATTTCACATAACCAGTGACTGAAAAAAAGAAAGCTAACAATATACAAAATTAATGATTTCGAGCATTTTATCCTAAAAATTCCAAATGGGGTTTAAAAAATTCATATATTTTTTTACACATACTGTATAGGCACAGGCAGATTCACATTAAGTGTGAAAATAAAATATTCACTAATACAAAAATTGATAATGGCATTGAAAGTCTAAAGATAAACATGAGTGTGTGACCAAGGCTTCGGGGTGTGACGCATTCTTGCAAGACTAGTCAATTATTTAGGAATTATTTTACTATGTCAAGACCAAGTTTGCAGTGTGCATCGTCCTCTCTCGGCATTTCCTTCTTTCAAGGCGACCGATGGCGCGTCGCACGGCAATAATCAATAATCTCCTATAGATCTGTATCGATCGCAGCTTCGAGCTACGCGGGGGCCGTGTCTGTGGCTCTGTGTGTTCACCACAACGCCGACACAGCGATTTACATACCTCAGTTAAGCGTTTTTGTTTTCCTTATCTTTTAAATTCTTTTCTTAGTTCTTCACCCGTTATACCTGCTTGTACTATGTACTCCTTCATATAACCTAGAGATCTGGTATATTTAGTCAATTTAGTTCTGTAGCCTTCTTATTTTCTTTCTCTCTCTCTCTCTCTCTCTCTCTCTCTCTCTCTCTCTCTCTCTCTCTCTCTCTCTCTCTCTCTCTTTCTCTCTCTCTTTCTCTCTCTCTCTCTCTCTCTCTCTCTCTCTCTCTCTCTCTCTCTCTTTGTGTTTCTGTCTGTCTTTCTGGATCTCTCTCTCTTCCTCTGTTGATCTCTCTACCTCTCTCTATTTCTCTCCCTCTAACTCTCTATTTTCCTCTATCCATCTATCTATCTACCTCTCTCCATCTATCTCTATCTCTCTACCCCCATCTCTCTATCTTGTTCTATCTCTCTTTCTCTATTACTTTGCTTTGATTTCTCGGCGCAAGACTCTCAGCCCCCTTTTTTTCGAATTTACCTCTACATCTTTTCAATCTCTCGGATTTTGTTTAATTCCTTACTGTCTCCTCACAAAACAAACAAAAATAGTATGTACCATATAAAATAAAATAAAAATAAAAAGATAACATTTTTAAAAAGAGGAATTCAGGGAATTGATGATAAGCGCATATTAAAGCGACTAAAGGTTTACGAGTCAGCTCTCTGACCCGTCTCTGGTCAGAGAGAGAGAGAGAGAGAGAGAGAGAGAGAGAGAGAGAGAGAGAGAGAGAGAGAGAGAGAGAGAGAGAGAGAGAGAGCGGCTTGACACGCTTTACAGCTTTTACCTGTTGCAACAGTTTCTTCATTTCCCGTCTGACAAGCCAGAACAGCACTTCAAACCAGCTGACAACAAACGTGTCGAATTCCGTGGTAACCATCTAGGGGACCTTAGGCTGGCAAGGCAACTGTGCACACACTCAACAATGCGGGCTTCTCTTGCTAAGGGTCACACCCCTATGATACTTACTTATAAATGTGTCAACTCGTAATTAAAGATACCCAATCGCAATATGCCTTGAGTGAGAAATAAACATTCAGAAGATTTGGGAACTTACATAGAAGATCATTTGGAATAACGTTTCAGCCCTTCAAATGCTTTGAAAAGGATGGATCTGTTCTTATGAAAAAATAGACTGAGAAGCAGAAAGAGTCGAGAGGAGAGCGAAAACGCAAAGACCCAGAACGGAATAAAAGATAGTGTGTGTGTAGGTTACACAGGGAAGGGGGGTGGGGGGCACGGAATAAAATATGTACCAGAGAAGAATTGCTGACAAAGATGATAAATAGAACAGAAGAACAGAGGTGAAATAGGAATCATAAACAAATGTTTGAAATAACATGATAGGCCTGCATATCTTTGGCAAACAAAAGTGAAAAAGCACTTTTAAACAACATAAAAATAAATATAAAATTATAGTAGTTAAGTAAAAATGAAATTGGTAATTTTTTTCATACAAAGCCTATAATAATTATGGCAATTTAACATTGAAACATAATTTGATATCTTTTACTTGTCAAAATCAGTAACAAACTTGTATGTACTGTTTATGTCTTTGGTTGGCACAGGGTTTCCTTTTTCATCCATAGTTTTCTTGTTGTTGTTTTTTTTGCAATGTTATTCATATTGAGTCTCTAAATTACCTAACTTTCGGACTAAAAAGTGTCCTGTATTCCCTATTCACGCATTCCTCAAACTAAACATCATCACAAAACGAGTCTATAGAAACATTATGTCTATAGCACAAACAAACATAAACAATCATTACATTTCTATTGATCTATCTAGATTGAACTTAGTTTGATCATCATTTTCCCAGCAGTTATCCATATTATCTCTCTCTCCCTCTCTCTCTCTCTCTCTCTCTCTCTCTCTCTCTCTCTCTCTCTTT
>RQTK01000979.1:58965-72087 GCA_003991915.1 Elysia chlorotica
AATAATAATAATAATAATAATAATAATAATTTCAATTATTAAAATTGGAGACAGTGTACATTAATCACTCGCCGACCATTCCTATGATGCACCTACCCCTACCACTCTTTCTTTCTTTTTTTTTCCTGCAGGTTACATGACACACTAAGGGTAAGTAAGCCGCGTGTCAAGATGAGGCAGCGCTCAATCTGAATGAACTCTAACGAACCACTTGAAACGAAACGCAGATCATGCGTCCTAGATCATGTCCATGTATAGAGGCCTATTTAGGCGTCCAGTGAACCTGGACATACAGCCTGTCCAGCTCCAGGCGGCAGGTTAGCTGATCAGACCTGATCGATCTGCTAACAAGCAGCACAGCCAACCGATCTAATCTTTCTTAGATCTCGTGCAGAGCCTTGGCTCACACCTACCCAGGGAGGGAGGGGGTGGGTGCACGGAAGCTTGATCTAGGCAGGCATAGATAATAATAATTGTAGAGGCCGGTCCCTACCGCAAGGCTTATCCACATTCCATGGACCTCCCTGCCCGATGCGTTGAATCAGGATCAAGCAATGGCAAAATATGGAGATTATTGAAGGATAGAGAGGTTGCTGCACATGTCCTCATCTCAGTGACATAATATTAAGAGCGATAAGGGAGGTTATGTGAAGACAGCATGAAGACCATGTCCTGCACAATAATTCTTTGAATGTTCTCTTGTCATCAAAGACAACTTTGAGTTTGAGGTTTCTTCTCTGATTCATGCATGTAATAATTAACCCTTAAGTGGCATAATATATATCTCTCTCTATCTCTCTCTCGTTCTCTCTCCCTTTCTCTTTCTGTCTTTCTCTTCCCGTCTATCTCTCTTTCTCACTCTCTCACTCTCTCGCTCTCGCTCTCCTTGTTTGTTTCTATCCAGCTGTGGGTAACAGGATTTTCCAACTGTCCACAGTTTGACATCGGCTTATTACATTGTTCTCACGGCGACACCAATAACAAAGAACATGTATGTACTTACAAGCATGCAAAGAAGTGCGAAGGGCATTAAAAGAACTTAAAAGATTTTCATAGCTAGCGATTGTTATAAAGTTCCTTTTAGCTGAAAAACAAAAGATAGCAAAACGATATCAAATAATAGAAAAACAGAAAAAAGAACATTTCTAAAAGATCGGCTCGTAATAATGTTTAGAAGAAATGCATTAATTGCTAAAGATCGAGTACAAATCGCCATGAAGCAAGATTTCGAATAAACCCAGCAGGAAGGTTTTAAATTTTAGAACTGTAAAAACTCAACACAGGAGAAGTGGGAGTAATGCCAGAAGCTACGACAAGACTTGATGAATCGCCCTGATGAAAAACAGAAGTAGTAATGGCCCAATAATGGATTCTTTTCTCATAGCAACAATGTCCTTGGTGTGTGCAAATTCGAAGACTTTAAGCAAACTTGCGCCGAAAGAGCTCGTGTTTTACTCAGCACAGGCAACTCGCTGATGTAACAATGGTATTAGATCAAAGAGGATACAGTTTGCCCCTCATTTGTTCACAGGTTTCTTGGAATCATCAGCGACACCTCTCTTCTCGGCGCTTCTTTCTTTTTTTTTTTAATTTCGAATTAGAAGAGCATGGTTTCGAATAATTATAATAGTATTGATATTCTTCCGTCGAAATATTAAAATAAAGCAGATTGAAACGTTTTAGAACACTATGAAAGATGTTTCAAAAACAATCTTTTGTTGGTCTTTGTGTTTGTACTATTGTTCTAAAAACAAAAACCGCTAATTGCATTTAAGCAACAAAAAACACACAAAAAAAAAATAATGACTGTTATTCGTTACTGGATTCAAAATCATCTCCCAAATTCACCGAGCTTCAATACAAGCTACGTCGTGTTTGTTTGTTTTTTCGCTCCAAGCCCAAACTCTCACCCGTTCACCGTTCAGTCGAGTGTCTACCCCTAGACACCTAGAGCTCTCTCCAGCATAATTACATAGTGAGAAACTAACGGCCTCTTACCAACCTCTGTCCCTCTACCACTGCATTTATAACCTTTCTGCCAAGGTTGACTAAGGTGCCCACCTGGAACTGAATAGCCTAGCACAGCAAAAGAATGTCATTTTACCAAGTCTATTATGAATTCAAAGATTGAATGTTTTGGTCACTAGACGTGTTGGTTTTTTTTTATATCCCTTGAATATTCTTTGTTTTTGTGTTTTTTCAACTGTCTTTGACACTGGACTACGTTAAAGAAGAAAAAAAAGATTTCCTCGAAGAGAAATAATTAATTTATCGTTTTGAGGAAGCTGAAAACGCGTAATGTTTTACTTGTGCATTGAAAACACTGCAAACAATATCAACCCTGAAAGAACACTCCTTTTCAGAAATATGAAGGGTACCATAACCTTAACCTAGTCCTGGGTCATAAAGGCCAGGTTCACATAAGTACCAGGCCTCGACTCTCTCTCTCTCTCTCTTTCTCTCTCTCTCTTTCTCTCTCTCTTGGGTGGCTTTCGAGCAACTAGCTGTCACCCTTAACAGGCACTGTCATAGAAATCCCTGTTAAACCCCGCTTTGTCCTGGGTTCCTTCTCCTCATCCTTTAACCTCTTATTCTCTCTCTCTCTCTCTCTCTCTCTCTCTCTCTCTCTCTCTCTCTCTCTCTCTCTCTCTCTCTCCCTCTTTCTTTCCCTCTCTCTCTCCCTCTCTCTTTCCCTCTCTCTCTTTGTCTCTCTCTCTGTCTGTCTTTCTGTTTATCTGTCTCCTCTATTTCTCTTTATTTATTGCTATATCCCCTCTCTTCACTCCTCTCTCTCTCTCTCTCAGTCTGTCTGTCTCTTCTATTTGTCCCCTTCGCTGTCTCTATGTTTCTCTCTGTCTCTGACTATACTGTACCTGTCTATCCGTCTGTCTGTATGTTTGCCTGCCTGTTTGTCTATCTCTCTCCCTCTCTCCCCCCTCCCTCTCTCTCCCCCTTCTTCTCTCTCTCTCCCCCTCCCTCTCTCTCTCTCTCTTTCTCTCTCTCTCTCTCTCTCTCTCCCTCTCTCTCTCTCTCTCTCCTCCCCCTCTCTCCTCTCCTCATCTCAACAGCCTTGATTCTGTCTCGCTCTATTTCCCTCTCTCTCCCCCTCCCTCTCTCTCTCCCTCCCTCTCTATCTCAACAGCCTTGATTCTGTCTCGCTCTATTTCCTCCGTCACATGATCATGTTTCTACCACCAAGACTTGTCGCTTTTATGGTATCTCTCGACTCTCAAGTGCTGTTGCATCATACTTTGAGCCGTTTAGTTCCTTCTAAATCATAATCATTGAAAATGTCTTGAAATGTTGAAAAGAAAAGCCTGTGTATTCCACACAAAACTTTAGACATGCAAGCTCTTTCAAAATTATTGAAAACTAAGAAGATACCAATACGTAGGCCCATAACCCCAATGTTTTGCAGTTTAGAAAATGAAAAAAGTAGAGATAAACAAAATACGATACATTAAAACAGCGTGAGAATCGAAGTCTGCTGAGCAAATTGATATGTTAAGCTTCAAACGGTTTCTTTTACTGCTTCTTTTCCTTAGCCATGATAACAATTTAAACGTAGGTTAAAAGTCAGATCTTCTTTAAGGACAATCATAGCATGGTTTATTGACTTTTTTTATTTGAGCATTTCATTTCAAAGTTATTGACCTTCTTCATTGTTTCTTTACTTGTGAATTAATCGAATCACGCTCTCGTTACATATGTTTTGTATCCGCGTATTACAGTAAGGTTGTTGTTCTTCTTCTTGGTGGAAGTAATTGTGATTTTTTTGTGCTGTTTTTGCTGCATTTAAATTTTTGCGGTTGTTTTTGTTGTTGTTTTTCTTGCCATGATTATCTACAAAGTAGTTTATTTTTGTATACGTCGTGCTATTTTAGCGTAACAGGAACAGTACCGAAGCATCATTCTACGGCAACCATTTTTTTTTACTATTTTCAACCAGAGCTTATTTCTAAGAAACTGCCGAGCACTACCTCAAACTATATCAAAATTATTCTCATCTAAATATTTTAGGGAGGCTTTTCATAATATTAAAGTACTTCTCGAAAGGATCGTTGTACTTTATAAGACTGTAAAAAGCACGTCCCTAATCTCTTTAGGTACTCACATATTATTCAAGAAAAATAAAGGATTTGTTAGACCACCAAAGAAAGACGTTATACTAAACACATTACCAAAAAAGGTCGTGTATATTTCATAACTGTTCATACATGTTCGCCGAATTCCCTGCATGTAGTGGTCTGACCAGCTGTCCTGAACTTTCACACAGTTGGTTTAAACATTAAAACATCAGGCAGCCGTGCGTGTCTTTTCAACAGGGTGATTGGTTAAGGAAGCCCCGTGGCGCGGAAAGACTACAGCTTTATTTTGCTCTCCACAAGTCCAGTCCAGGCATGTTCTGTTAAGCTTGAAGGTAAGAATACAATAATTTGTCTCTGCGTAAAGATGAATGTTTTGCTTACCAATGCAAGGGTCGCTAAGTATGAAGAATAAGCCCTGCTGGTCCAGGCTACTAAACTAGCAACGTAAAGCCGCCCCCCCCCCTTTTAAGAATCTAAACCAAATACAATTCTACTGTTTTTTCACCCATCTCTTTGAATAAAAACAGCAATGATTGTGTCAAGCTCGTGGCGACAACTATGTTTTATTACCATGTCGTCTCTGCTTGCGTCTCTTTTGTTTGTTTTGTTTGGGGTTTTTTGTTGTTGTTTTTTTTTTTTGTATTTTTGGTAGAGACGCCAGGTAAAGGGGTTGCTGCTTTTTTTTTCTTTCAAAGCAAACATAATAGTACAGTACTCAAATCTACGGCTTTCTTTATCTTTAAAGATCGTGTATTGTTATTGATTCAATGGTAAACGTTTTTGTTTAAACAAGTAACATGAATGAAGCTGGGTTAACGATACCGTTATAAGACTAGGACTGGGAACAGCTTGAAGCGTTAAAGTATTTCCATCACCTGCTGGTCGTTAATCCCTTCAATGGATCAAGATGGGTCAACCCAAGCAATAAACCAGAGCTGGACAAAGGAATGATAGTTTTAGTTTTATCTAAGGAAAAAAATCAGTCATTTTGGTCGCCTTTTTGTTGGTACACGAATCGGTTTCTAAATCTCTCTGGCCTCTCTACAATATTGCATTTCGTGTGAAATTCGGTTCTGTAAACTGAAATGATTCCCATCGTTTAAAACAAATACTAAAAACGACTTATTCGGTACTTCCGGATTTCATTTTAAGGTTATTCGAACAATTGATAGAAATACCAAGCATTCCAATTTCTTAAAAGAAATTTTTACTGGCTGTTTATTTATGCGACCAAAATCAAACACAATCTTAGAAACGTATCAAAATCTGCCTTATCAACGTTATGCAAACATAATATTGATTGCCGACGGACCACGGAGTATAAATAATGTCATCGACGTGTATTACTCTTTTTTTTTTATCTTTACTTTTTTGCTTCCTCTGATGTACGAGATATCGAGGAAACTCTAAATAATTTCTTACTCTCTATTGCTGCATTTTAGAGGAAAAAATTGATTAATTGGGAAGTGGAAAGTATTCTTATGAATTGCATCCAAGTAACCAGATCCGATTCATGGAATTCTTGCAACGTGCCATTTTACAAGACGACTAGTGGAATCCCTAGAATTTTAGATGCATCCAATGAAACTTATAAAAGGGGGTTTCGATATTGAAGGAACCATAAGCATGTACATGTACTGATTTTGTAATAGGCGTCTAAAAACTCGCACAGCTAAAAAGTAATATATAATGCTCATTCTTACTTTTTTTTTTAAAGAAGTTAGAAATGTTACCTGGCAGCTTTGTTGGTGTTTTGTGAACCAGTTGCTAACGATTTTCAATGACATGTAACAAGTAACATTATGTTCGCATTTGCATAAACCATGGATTACAGAGACAGGCTAATGTCCGTTGTAACAAAGATTACGGCGTGATTTGTCTTTCATTGCGCTATGTTACATGAAGAGTAATACTTCATAGAGGCGGAAAGGCGTATTGTCTTTACCAGCAACATTTGAAAGGGGCTTTAAGGAGACTAAGGGGTCATCAGCTACCAGCTTGTGCCTGGTGGTAAAGGTGTGAGGAAAGAGTCGGACACAGGTGGGAAACGTGTGTGTTTATTCAGCACCCACATATTGCTGGGAAACTGCCATGCAGAGCCCTAACATTCTACGTCCAAGCTACATGCATACAGGAAGTTTGTTTTAGCTCCTTAACTTCTAACTTCAGATTTAAGCAAACATTACAAGTTGGCTAAAGTGGCCAGTAAGTTTATATGCTTGGTTTACACTAAGCCAAAATGTAACATCTTCATAAGCACCTGGAGGTCTACGAAATACGTTGCTTTTATCTAATGAGCTATAATGTGTCGCATCAACCAGGGAGGCAGATCGAGTTTGACGTACCGATGCTAATGAACGCCAGGTCCTATGCCGACTGAACGAGAACCAAACTAAGAATATTGACTAAATAATTAAGTCGGGTTTTGAGACTTAATGATGGAAAATTGCTTTATTGATTATGACTTTCGCTCGAGAGTTAGTTTCATTTAATGTTACTTTTACGCCTATTTCACTGGCATATGTCTACGCTATCTAGGCCTACTTAGACAATACCTTTAAAAGACAAAGATGATAACGGAAACCGGGCGAATTTTTCAATAGTTGTACGAGATTGAAACAAAACAAAAAAACAACAACAACAACAGAGACAGAGATAATGGGAGGGAGGAATGCATGACAAAGTGGGCCTTATTTGCCATCTTTTTTTTTTTTGGGGGGGGGGGGGTGTTGCTGTTGTTGTTGCTATTCGTTTTTTTAGAGAGAAGTTCGTGATTGTACTTCATCCTAGGGCCGAGAAATCTTGTGGATGAGACCCAAGACTGACGTCTTACAATTTTCATATGCTGCCACACATGAGACAGGGCGGTGATACCATGACTCCTGTCTCAGCCAGTCACATTAAAATGTTCCTGACCCAACCAGTAGGGGGTGAAATCGCCAGGGCTCAAACCACGGACCTCCTGCGTCGGAAGCCGATGTTTTACCCCAGGGATACCGTGTCCCCCTCGATCACCAAACATGTGAATGTACCGTTTCGAATGTATTCTTCTACCCAGTAGTTTTGACAATAAGCAAAACAGTATCCTGCTCGCTTCATAGTCCTCTGGAAATCTCTCTTAGTTAAAACTTCTCGTAGGTCTCAAGGATGATCCTACACGGTAACGATGAAAATGAGGAATGCAAGTGGTTTTATGCGAATCGTATGTTCCCGTTATTCAGCCTTTGATTGTCAAAAACACACGCCTTTTCTGCAGCCTGAAAATTGCCGCATGGCTGCACAGTACGTATACACACCTGAGTGCTGCTATTTTCTGGGTTAGAACTACAAACAAGGTATCTGCAGCCAATTCATTGTAACCTTTTGTGTTGGTGCTGGCACTATGGTAGGTCTGTCTCGTACACAATGTATTGTGCTTTGGTCTGCACAGAAATCCAAGAGGAAAAATATTTAAATACATGTATGATTAGATTCGGTTTCAGAGAATGTGCCCAGCAGGTTTGGTACCATTAAAGAGTCTCTTTTAAAAACGTAGCAGCCTCTACTTTTCCACTGATTTACACGATTTCGTATGGGTTTTATTGAGTTGTGCATTTTTTATATTGCTGTTTTGTTTTGGTCTTGGTTTTTTTTTTTGTCGTGCGCAGGTCTTTGTCTTTTTCGTAAAGCTTTGTCTTTCATGTTTGTACTTAAATCAGTTTTGGTCATTTAGATTCTGCCTAGATTTTCTCTAATCAACAATAGATTATCCTAGCATATCCTACAATTGGGCTACACGCCATTTCGCAAAGCCAGAGGCGGAAAAATCAAAAGGAAAAGATTTGCTCAATTAGAATCAAATTAACGTCGTCCTTCAAGGAGAGACCAAAGGCCAAAGTTAGCCTCGCATGAATAAACATGGCCTACGAAGTGCGGCTTTGGCATTCATGCATATATTTCGAATGAGGTTGGTTAGTAACGCAGTTTTCTACTTCAAATATATGAGGAGAAAATTGGAGAGAGAGAGAGAGAGAGAGAGAGAGAGAGAGAGAGAGAGAGAGAGAACAGACAGACAGACAGACAGACAGACAGACAGACAGACAGACAGACAGACAAAGGGACAGACAGACAGACAGACAGAGACAGACAGAAACAGAGAGGCAGAGACAGAGAGACAGGACAGACAAGCAGACAGGCAGACAGACAGACAGACAGACAGACAAGCAGACAGGCAGGCAGAGACAGAGAGGAGGGTGGGGAAAAGGTAGAGAAAGAAAAGGCAATTATAAGACAAACAAAAAAGAAAATATGATGCAGACAATGTCAGTCGTCCAGATGGAAAGGATATGCGCATTTCACAAAAAAATCAATGCGACTGAAAGGCTAAAGGAAGAGAGGCGAAAGGCAGCGGGTCAGAATGATGCAGTACTGAAGCGATTTTAATTATGTTTGGAAAAGGTGGACTGCGCAAAGCGTACTTTTGCTTGCCCCTATTATGTGAATCTTCTCTATTTGGATGCACTTTAACAAAGCAATCCACGATATACATGTACATGTACTTCGAAAAACATTATTATTGCATGAATCTAAACTGGTGATTTTTTTTTCACTTACGTTGTACATGCGATTTTAGTTTCACGTTTTCGTAAATGACTAGCGTGCAAATAAGAATGAAGCAATGAAACTTTGTTTAACATGCTGTATTCATACTCCCGACCAAACAGGAACCCATGCCAAAAAGCTGTTTCTCCGTTTACATACCCTGACTGCAGCTTCATCAAATAGTACAATATAATTTAACACTCTCCACAGAAACAACGAATCCATGTGAACAGTAATTTTGTGAAATGAGAACGTACCGATAAACATTGTCCTTTTTGAGTCTTTTAGTTTCACTCATTAATGTATATTCCCTTGGTTCACTTCTATAAGACAGCTAAACAGGTACATATAGAAAGTTCATATTTTGTAACATTCGAAATAAATTTTTCTTTTTCAAAAATCGGGAGGAGGTTTATCGTGCTTGAAATCCCTTAGATCATCCACCTATATTATTGTACCTATTTGGTGAATTATTTGAAACGGTGAAAAATCTTGTGGAACTTGAATTGTGCGCCATCTTTCCTAGTTTTTAAGAGTTTTCTGAAAATTGTGTTTTGTTGAAAGCAGATAATATACCTTTTGTGTGACTGGCAGCTAAAATGAGCCCGAAATGCCAATTTAATCCTGTAACAAATCATTGAAATAAAATTCAATTGAAAAGTATTTTAATGATTGGTCTCATTTGGTTGTACATTACTAAGATATGGAAAAATATAAGTGCTTTAAGATTCTTCTCGTATCTGTAAGGAAACAAGCTTTCATATGCCATTTTACCCTTTAAAAAGAAGGAATGACTAAGTTGTTAGAAGCAGATGAGAGACAGGACAAGTTGGCAAGCTTTTATTGACTCGGTGCAAATATACTCTTGGGGGGAAAGCCACAGCTCAAAAGACATGACCATCTACGCGTGCCCTTTCAAACGCATTTTACTGGTGCTGCGCTTAGAATCGTCGCTTTCGGCTTCAAAAGAGCCCTTGAAAGATTGAATAATTCCTAAACACATCCGTTCTGACAGGTTTGACTGGAGCTAAGCAAGACAGGGCCTGTACACATGTTTTTTAACCGCTTGTTCTTTATCTAAGGTTTGAGGGACGGTGATGACATGTCTTTTTTGTCTTCTTATATCTTGCAGTGATGTTGAAGACCAACACACCTGTACTATCTTTTGACTGGCTTTGCAAATCCGACCCTGCATTTCTAGTATTCGTGATTTTGACAATATCTCCGGCAGCCAATCGGAAGGTTCGAGAATTCGAGTACATGTGGTCATTACAGTATGGATAGATAGATAGATAGATGAATGGACTATTAATGATGGATGGACGGATGGATGGATGGATGGATAGATAGATAGATAGATAGACAGATAGATATAGATAGATAGATAGATAGATAGATAGATAGATAGATAGATAGATAGATAGATAGATAGATAGATAGATAGATAGATAGATAGATGGATAGATAAGAAGAGAGAGAGAGAGAGAGAGAGAGAGAGAGAGAGATAGAGAGAGAGAGAGTAGTCTATATTTTAGGCTTGGCCGACCAATAACTACTTTATCTTCCCTGTTAACCCCGCGGCTATAAGGGTTTGATATTTGCAGAATTTTAATGGGCTTATTGAGCACTTATAAAAATGAATAATTCTTAAAGGGAAATAGATTGAGCAGATTTTTATACCCACCCGTGTAAAGACCCTATGTCTGTTTGCAATTACGTCTTAGTGATAGAGGTTGCAGTGTTTCGAAATCATGTGCCTGGCACTATACGCAAATCCAGCAAGCATGTCAATACGATTGGCTACAATCTTTCAATTTACACAAACCAGTGGCCGGAGTCCATTGCTTCGACCTTTCCTCGATAACGTTTCTTTGAAAAGAAGGCGGTTATCTTAAGGCGTGCTACACCGGAGGTTACAATCCTGCGACGGAGGTACGAATGAAAAACACTATCATTAAAAGTGGACGGTTCTCATATCAGGAATCCGACTTTACCTGCAGTTTACATTATTTGGGACTTGAAGTACATGTACAATATTAGAATAGTAATGTTTCAGTTTTAACAAGACACTGAGTCAGGTTTGAAACCTTGGCAATGCACCTTTGTTGCAAATAATTGTTTTGATAGGCTTTTAAAAATTGAATTCTGAGATACAACCATGTCCTTAATTTACCGTAGCAAGTTAGGTGGACGTTACAAAGAAGCTCAAAATACAGTTACATCAGCTACAGTTTTATTGGTTTTAACTTGGATTCCTTAAAAACAAAAGAGGAGTATTTAAATTGCTTCTTCATGGTACAATCTCAAATTGATATAAGACAAATTATAATCTACATGGAGAAGAATTCAACAAGATCAAGCGAAACAATAAAAAAAGATATTCATTCTCTTTAGTAGAATTGCCCCCGTAGGCATTGAAAAATTCTAATTCCTCTTGCAAATACGCTAGAGGTGCAGATAGACAGTCAGATGCACAGTCATCGTGGCTGATATGTAGGGCCTACATTAAAAACAATGGCACATGGATAGAATAATATAAAATGAATATGTAAGGGTAGATAAATGGAAAGGGGGACAAAGGAAAAATAATTTCAAAGAGAGGGTAATGCAAACGTTGTTTGACTAAATTCCCTGACAAGCTAATTTTAAGAAAATGGCGGTATATTTTTTGCCATACAGTTGAAGATGTAGTGTACTGCAAGGAAATCAACAAACAATATCTGAGTGTTATTCTGCTATGTATTTTCAATGTGTTTTACTCTTTCAAACCATAATCAAAACACAAAAAGCAAACAATAACGTAAGAGAAAAGTGTTGCATGTAGCCACATGTATTTTCCATTGCAAAACATCATCTTACCTTTGAAAGACGCGGGTATTTCCACTTGTTCACCAGTTACTACGTAATCGTTCTGCCTTTTCTCCCAGGTCATCTTCCGCGCAAGGATAATCTTCTTCCGCCTGGTCTCGTGAATCTGCAGAATGGTCTCCTCGTCCCTAGCACCCTTGGCATCACCGGCACCCCCAGAGCCAGCCTGAAGGGGGGAATCAGGGTCCAGACCACTGGGCGACTTCGCTGAGGGTGGTCTAATGCCAGAACTAGATAATCCATTCTCTTTACGTGCTGTTTCCATTTAAATGGTGATTAGAGCTAAGAAATGAAGAAATGTCGCCACTTTTTAATTTGACTGCAAGCGGTAGGCGGTAGTTGGACAAAAGTTCTCGGAGGGTCTTAGCTCGTTCTTCCCATAGCAGTTCTCTTACGTTGGTCGGGTGGACGGATGAGGAGGACGTGGAGGTGGAGGAGACTGTTGGCGGTATTGTCGTAGAGGAAGAGTTGGGATCTCTCAGCCTGTCCTCAATGGTAGCCGCCATATTAAAATGACTTGACAACATGACGCTGCCAAGACTTTGGGCAGACAGAGAAAAATCGTCACTCCCAGTGCCACCGATCGAATCATTTGCCTAATCGGTAATGAAACATGTGGCAGTCGTATGCTGGTTCCTCGATCGTTAGTAGTTCCTGACACCCACACCATTCATTGTGCTGAGCTGTCGCTGTGTCAGCGGCCAGGCCTAGATCACACGGAAGAACTGTCCCTCACAGATCTCTTTGAACCAGTCTGGTGTGTCGACTCTATCGATTCCAAACTGCGGCACCTTTTTTTTTTCTCTAGAGGGTCTGGCACTTAAAGCTAAAGGCCTCCAAGCATAAGACTGTCGCAAACTAGCAATAATTATAGATCCTAGATGTTGGCCATGCCAAGTGTGGGCACTTTATCTAATGCCGCGTGCTAAACCTCGCGGCCCACTCAAAGCTGAATGGGCAAGGAACGGTTGCTTGTTTACGTCCAGTAATCCTGCTGACCCCTGGTAACCTTCGAGGCCTCGCCCATTTTTCAAATCCAACCTGTATAAAGATATACTTTCATTACAAGTCCATCACTTTAATAAAAAGCTGAGTCGACACTATTGAACAGTTTAATTTAAAAAATAAATAGACCCGAGGATTATCTCGGCAGCGCTGTTATAGTGGTTGGCAATAACAGACACAATCATTGGTCCAAACTGTGCGACTTTGAACAGAAAGGGATAGTTTTAAAAATGGATGAATCCATACAAACCTTTCTACACTTCAATTTTGTTTATAACAAAGACACACTTCCTGTGAAAATTCTACTACTATACTAGTACTACTGATACCAATCAGGAGAAATAGCACACAAAAATAGATCTAGCCTAGTAGATTGTTTGGAAAAAAAAACGCCATTACTATTCCAATAGCCTAAATGGGTTGGAAAGTAGGATCAATTTGAATGAAAAAGTATCGTTACAAAGTAGAAGAGATAAATAGAGGGATTGGAAGTTAGGTACCCTTTATTTATCCTTATATTGTGTTAAAATTACAAAAGCTTTTTAGATAAAAAAAAAAAAAAAAAAAAAAAACACCCAAC
>RQTK01000979.1:74483-113560 GCA_003991915.1 Elysia chlorotica
TTGTTGTTGTTGTTGTTGTTGTTGTTGTTGTTGTTGTTGTTGTTGTTGTTGTTGTTGTTGTTGTTGTTGTTGTTGTTGTTGTTGTTGTTGCTTTGTTGTTGTTGTTGCTGCTGTTTTTCATTATTATCATCAACACGATTTATAAATAGGCCTACCAATGCTATTTTTTTCATTGCCATCCCCGCCCTCCTCCTCTTCCGCCTCCCCCTCCTCCTTCTGATCATCATCACTGTGCCCCGCCCCCTCAGGTTGCTCTTTGTTTTCTTTTAAATGTGACTATCATGTGATTTTCATGCGATACAGTTCAGCGATAAATCGGTACTGGATGGAAAATGGGACAGGCACATTTTTCATTTGGTACGTTTAAAGCATAATGCGCACGAATCTATACATTTTTTTAACATTTAGTTATCTCTGTGTGTATAATTTTGATGTAGGCTACTTTTGATAATAATATTGGATTTTTTCTTGTTGTTGTTTTGTTTTGTTTTGTTTTTGTTTTTGTTTTGTTTTATTGGTTGTTTTGTGGGTTTTTGTGTTCTTGTTGTTTTTTTGTTTGTTTGTTTGTTGTTGTTGTTTGTTGGGGGGATTTGGGGGGGGGGGGATTACTTTTGTACACTTTTGTTTTGTTTATCTTTTCCAATAGATGGCGCTGTTCATGAACAATCAACGAGAGTTATCGAGACTTTGTCAACACAGTAAACTTGGGTTTAGGAACTTTATCGAAGGTAGTGTTGCCAGACTGGGCACCTTTGGTGCTATAATCCCCACATTTGACTTGACACTCTAGAAAGATGCCTGACATTCAGTGTCTCTGGCACTCTGGCACTTGTATGGCATATTTCTGACACTTTTGTGTCATTCAATACATAGTTTTCAAATATTTGTTACAATTATTTTTACTAAATTAATGTTACGGCCTAATCACTGATGGTGATTTTTTCTAACGTGGCATCTAACTTTATAATTATGACAAAGGCCTTTTTAAGGCATGTGGGTCTGAAGAGTGTTTTTAGCCTAGCCTTGCCCACATATTTGTTGCTAGTTGACGCTCAAATTTAGAAAATTGTTGATGCAAGACAAATTTTCCTCAATTCCTGACTTTCTTTTTGTTGTATCGGAAAGGCCAAGTAAGTATAGTGTGTATTAAAGTGTGTTTATTATTATTATACTCGTAGTTCAGAGTGTTTCGCCGTAGATAATAAAACCTGGCGTTTTTCTGGCATTTTCAAGCTGAAAATCTGGCATCCAAGTGGAAAAAAACATCTGGCAACCCTGGCCTCTAAAGTCTAAATTTAGCCATAGCCCATAGGGAAGGCTGCTAAAGTAGAAAGCAAAAAAAAGCAGAAATCTACTGTCAAATGACAAACCTACGACTCGTCTATCACCTGCAGATTTATTATGCCTGAACCCAAAGGAGCTTTCGGATTCAACACTGTGCATTGGGTGACGTGAATGTGTTTGTAACTTTTGATTTGAGCACAATGACTTCAAGCCTTAATCTAGATCTAGATCCTAGTTTTAGAGTTATCAAGTAGATCTAGATCTAGATCTAGATCTAAAGCCAGATGATTGCACTTTTGCAGTCATAACAAAAGGTAATAACTAGCCTAGACCTAGGGATAAAATAGATAGGCCTAGATCTATTAGTATACACAAATTAGATATAGATCTAGATCTAGATCTAAAAAAAACTACCGCAGGAGAAGATGCCCTAACTTACGAAATCATTTATAAACCACTCAGTCCACTGCTCACACAAAACCAACTGAAAAGTCTTAAATCTATTTAATGTTATCTGGGACAGCGGACAAATACCAAAGCAGTTCAAACATGCTATTATCATCCCTATATACACAAACTAGGGAAAGACAAAAGAGACCCAGCATCATATAGACCAATATGTCTTACATCCCACCTAGGGAAAACTCTCGTGACTATAATAGGCCTAAATAACAGACTTAACTTTCACCTTGAGAAGCATAATCTCCTGAACGAAAACCAAGCAGGTTTCAGAGAAAACAGACAAACATTAGACCAGGCCCTCTTACTAGAAAATGATATTAAAACAGCCAAAGCCAAAAACAAAACAGGAGTGCAGCAATATTTCTAGACCTAGAAAAAGCATACGACACACTATGGAAAGACGGCCTTCTAAAAAACCTTAAACAAATGAAAATATGTGGCAGAATGTACAACTATATCCAACATTTTGGGCAAGACAGGACATTTCAAGTGACTAAAAGTAGGGAATAAACTCTCATCCACCAAAGTTCAAACAAATGGGACCCCACAAGGAGCAGTAATATCCCCCACACTCTTCAACATAACAATTAATTACATTAACCAGGCATCACTGACCCAAACTTCAAGCTAAGTCAATTTGCAGACAACTGTGCGCTTTGGAAATCATGTGGAAAGTTTAAGAAAAACGGCGGATCCAGAGCAAAAGTAAAATTCAACAAATTAATCATTATTGATAATTATTATAAATTAATAATAAATAATCATTAGTGAAAACTTTGCAACCAATAGAGATATATATCTTAAAAATTCAAAATGATTTCTGATCTTTGTGGCAGAGGCTTTCATTTGAGCCAATTGTCAATGCTGTAGACAGGTTTTCAATTTTTTCACTAAAATGCCTCTATATGTTTAGTAACATGTAACTTGTTTCACATAACCTTGATGACACCTTCATGTCTTTATTTGATGTCATTGCTCAAGGGACACATGTCTAGATAGCTTTTAGATACCATGTTTCTCCAAAAGGAAACATTTACATAATTGTACAAACGTCTAAAGAATGTAGATCCAGTTAGGTAGCTTGTTCTATATTCCTGTTTTTCTCAACCTCTCATTTTAGCCTTCTTTTTTTTTTCCTTTTTTTTTAAGTGGTAGGGTTATTATATTTTGGGAGGGATGTCTACTGATGTATTTTCTCTTTTTTTTTTAACCTTTCTGCATTATGATCAGTTCTGAGAAAGGAGGCGAAAAGGAATCCTACAGATAAGAGAGAAAATAAAAATACAACAAAAAAGAGGATGAGTCCAAATTTTATAAAAATCGAACTATTCTTCATCTTCAATCTCGTTTCTTGAATGACTGTTCATTATGATTGGAAAGAGTCTGAAAAAATGCTTTATTTTATTTACCCCTCCCCCCCTCCCCTCCTCCCAAAGTAGATCTTACTAATTTAATATGTTATATGACTTTTCTTTTTCAGTACTAACTAAAGATGGATTTTGTGGACTTGGATAGGGTTCTTGATGAATTTGAAGAAGAGGGTAGGTTGTTTTGGTTCATATTTTTTTTATGATGGAAGTCTATAGAACAATTTGCTATATTGCAGAGATTAAAATCAAATGATGCTTTAACTTGCAACTGCAAATATTGGTCACTTAGCTCTTTGAAAGTGAAACTTGGATTATACATGTTATGATCACATTAATATCAGTTGGTCTTTTTGGTTTCTTCCCATCATGTTTGGGGCATCTGTGAACAGATTTCTGAAAACATTCAATATAAAGACCAAATAAAGCATTTCGCCTAATAACTTTAGATAAACCATCTTAGAAAGAATATAATATAAATAGTTGTAGACTCAGTTATAAATGCAACTTAGTGGTTTTAATCCTGAGAGAGAAAGCTCTGCCTCATCGGCACAATCAAATATCAAATTCTATCCTTCAATCAATGTTCTTAGTGTTTCACTTTTGATCTTAAAGCCAAAAACATTTCAGATTGCTGGGTCATTTTTAGATATTTGTACTACAGCTTAACTTGTTACTTGTTCTAAGAATATAACGTTTAAATTATGGAAAAAAAAATAATGCTTGATACTAGTATTTGAGCCAGTCAAAATGCAGCGTATAAATTTGTAAGTTTTTTTTTGTTGTTTTTTTTTTTACTTTAAAGCCATCTTGGATTTACATGCTTAAATCTAATTTTTGAAGGTCACCACCATAATATTAGTTGTTCATAATTTTTCCTTCAATATTTTCAATTATTTTCACTTTTGAATTTTAGCTAGATACTATTTAAAAAATCCTCAAGATCATTTTTGACGCGTATTTGTTTCTAGTATTTTTTTTTTTTTTTTCTTCAGAAAAACAGGCCTTGACCATAGTTCCTGGTCATGAGCTAAAACCTAGTGGATATATAGAATTTTTGGAAAAGCATCAAGAGAATGACTGGCAGCAAATTAACTCTGGTGGGCCTTTTTCGTCCACTGGTGGCTACACCCTTGAACGCAATGTTCAAAAGGATCCAGTCAGTGTTTCCTATGATGAGCCATATGACAGCTTATCCAGCAAACTGAACCCCATTGCTGCTGACGATGTTACCGATAAAACTTCTTACAAAGGTCTTGAACGGTCTCCAGACACCACAAAATTATCATATCAAAGTGAAATTGTTACAAGTCTGACTAGAGTTTCTTCTAATGGGGATCATATTGGCACTGTGTATAATTCTTTGAATGGCTATGATCGCAAAGGCATCGCCAATAGATCAGAACGGAAAGGCACCATTGCATGTCAGGCAATGGAGGTACAAACTGATGCACTCTCTCCAGCTAGTGAAGAGGAACTGATGTCCTCCCCCTTTCCAAAGACGGACATTATTGTTGATGGCCATGGCGACACATCTGTGTCAAATTCCGATGTAGGTGATCAAAATCACAGCCCCCCTATTTATGCAAGCATGGACAATGAGACCATTCTTTCTGCTAGTGGTCCTGGTCCTCAGAATATGCCAAGGTCGCAAGGATTTGTAGGTGAAACTGAGTGTCAATCAAACATGCCCAACCTTGCACAAAAAATTCCTAAAGAGAGAAAGGACCACTCTTCCTTGGCATCTAACTTTGGTGTCTCAGAACATATTGTGTCGGGTAATAATGTTGTTGGGTTTGATAATTCAACAGGAGATGATCTGAATGAAGATGAGATTAATATGTACCTTGAGGAGTTTGAGGCTGTTAAAGAGAATTCAGAATTTTCATCCCTTGATTTTCAATTAAACAAGAACATACCAGATTTTCAAGGTGTTCAAACTCTAACTAGAAACTCAATGGAGCAGAGCCTGGCTGATGAACTCCAAGAAGCACAGCCAAAAACAGTTGACTCTATAAGTACATCTGAGCAATCAGAGTCTCTGCCAAAGAAATTTTGCCCAGATCCATCTCCATTTTTATGTGTAAACCAAGAACCAGGCCCAGGAACAGATCTTACTGTCGCATCAACAACCCCAGAGGCAAATGGCTCTTGTATTTCAAGAAGTGATGTAGAGGCTACTGGGGATGTTTTAAATTCTGTTTTAGAGGTTAATGTAGAAAATACTGTGCATGATGAAGGTCATGGGCAATTGCAGATAGTGAGACATGGTGCTGATAACACTGCTGTGTTTGACACTGTGATGGGTGGAAAAATGGAAATTGAAAGCATTTTAGATGATAAAAAGAGTCAACAATCTCTAAACAGAAGAAATAATGTTAGTGGGAAGCTTTTGCAAGGAAAAATGGAAATTGAGGATATTCTTGATGATGCTATTAGTTACCAGCAGTCAAATACCAGACATGATGTACACCAAAGAGACATGAATGCAATGCCATCAGATATGGCTGAGCAACTAAATTTTATTCCAAGGATCAGCAATGGTTGTGATAAGAGTTGTGAGCCAAGATCTACTGAACAATGTACACATTCTTTAAGTCCTGCATCATCTACAGAGCACAAGGAACCTGGCAGCCCCATGCTTGGTGTTGGGGCAAGGCCAAAAGATCCTTCTGCCATCAAGAAAAATCGACCCAACAGTCTGTTGGGCTTATCCAAGGTAAATCTTGATTTCTCAGCTGTACCTAAAGAAGTGACAGATATTGATTCAACTAACGGACAAAGTAACACGCAAAGCCCTTCAAAATATCCTAATGGAGCTTCACAGTTTTACCAACCTCCTGAAAGTTTGAAAAAAAGCCAAACTTTGTCAGTTGAGCCCCAGGTTGTAGCGGATACAAAACAGAGACTGAATCCTGATCCAGATCTGCCTGAGAGTGAGCAGAAACCCACGCCACCAGTGATACATGATTTCACACAAGTAAACAATGAAGAAGAAGTGCCTGCATACAACACAGATAATCCAGAGGATCCCTATGCAAGCTCACCACCAGAAAGTTTAGACTCCGACCCCCAGTCAGGGGGCTCACGAAAGAAGAGGCCCACATCCCTAGATCTGCCCCATCGACCTGGATTTGAAGTTGGCTCACCTGAAGAAGAAGCAAATCAAATGAGTAAGTCAAGTATCTTTCTTTTTTTCTTTGTTGTTGTTTGTTCTCAGATTAGATACAATCACAACAATTTATTCAGTTTAACTTTAAGAAAAAGCACTTTTTTTATATTTTTTTTTAAACTGACTGTACTTTGTATGTAAATAGTAAATTTTAAGCAATGGTATTAGTTGTGTTTTCTTCCCCCACTTTGTTGAAAAGAAAATTATGGACTTCTTCTTTTGAATAATCTATGAAGTTTATGTTTGAACAATAATTTTAGGGAATTAGAATTTGAGAGCTTTGAAATTTTGATACGGTTATTGATGAAAATTGCAGCACTGCATTTAGTTGCTTTGTTTCTTTTTTTGTTTTGTTTTATTGCATACTTCGTTTAAAAATTGATTCTAAAGTACAAAGGTTTCAATCATCTCTCTCTCTCTCTCTCTCTCTCTCTCTCTCTCTCTCTCTCTCTCTCTCTCTCTCTCTCTCTCTCTCTCTCTCTCTCTCTCTCTCTCTCTCTCTCTCTCTCTCTATTCACACAAGTAAACAATGAAGAAGAAGTGCCTGCATACAACACAGATAATCCAGAGGATCCCTATGCAAGCTCACCACCAGAAAGTTTAGACTCTGACCCGCAGTCAGGGGGCTCACGAAAGAAGAGGCCCACATCCCTAGATCTGCCCCATCGACCTGGATTTGAAGTTGGCTCACCCGAAGAAGAAGCAAGTCAAATGAGTAAGTCAAGTATCTTTCTTTTTTTTTCTTTTGTTGTTGCTGTTGTTGTTTGTTCTCAGATTAGATTCAATCACAACAATTTATTATTATTTTAACTTAAGGAAAAAGCACTTTTTTTATTTTTGTTTTTTAAACTGATTGTACTTTGTATTTAGATAGTACATTTTAAGCAATGGTATTAGTTGTGTTTTCTTCCCCCACTTTGTTGAAAAGAAAATGGACTTCTTCTTGTGAATAATCTATCTGGTTTATTTGTGAATAGTGAATCTTTCATCAATGTAAAATTATTTGATTCAAATAGGTAAGGTATCTAAAATTGATCTTAAGGCTATCTTTGTTCTGTTTTCATTGACATACAAAATATTAAAGGTGTATTTTAATCTCATCAAGAGAAGTGATTTTCAGCGATATCATAAATAAAACCTTTAAATATACTTTTAATGACCAGCCATCTCTTTTTAAAGAAGTTTGTGTTCGAACAATAATTTTAGGGAATTAGAATTTGAGAGCTTTGAAATTTTGATGCGGTTATTGATGCAAATTGCAGCACTGCATTTAGTTGATTTGTTTGTTTTTTGTTGTTTTATTGCATACTTTAATAAAAATTGATTCAAAAGTACATAGGTTTCAATCATAATATCTATCAATCTATCTATATATATCACTTGAGGTTATCCTGGTACTATCCAGGTCTACATTTTTTTTTGGTGTAAGGCATGCATGCTCAATGCTAAAAAAAAATTCAATATATATTGAGTTATATCAAAGAAAGTATTTATTTCTTAAGGATCTATACTCTTTTTCTTGCTTTTGCTAGTCCTACGTTGCTCTTTTCTTGTCCATTTTTGCAGCTATTTGTTACTAAATTAATAGGACATATATATATATCTTAATTTGTATTATTTTATCTTAGATGACCAATCATCTATCTCCTCTAATGGTATCCACCCTGAGCAAGAAGAGGAGGGAGCTGTTGGCCAGACACTTACTCAGGCTTACAGCCCAGACTACAGTGCATTTGAAATGTCAGGCCTAGGCTATGAGGCTCCAGTTTGGATCCCTGACTCGGATGCCCCTGTGTGCATGATGTGTCAGGCCAGGTTTACCATGTGGAAAAGGCGCCATCACTGCAGGGCATGTGGCAAGGTAATGCACATATAATGGTACCTATCAATTTAGCAGTTTTTTGAAAATGCTGTGCCTAAATGTTTTTGATGCTTTGAGCTTATTTAAGGAATTGAACATGGGCTGTTGTTTTTTAGTCGTTATTAAGTGCTGGGCAGAGGGATATTTTTAGATGGATATATGAAGTTCTATTAAATTATATTATATATTATTTATATGTTTGCTCTGGTGCTGTATTAGCATACGGAACACAACAAAGTTACCATTCATCTGTCATTTACGCAGATCTGCCTACTTGTACTGACGGTACATACAGATTATGATATTTAGAACGCCCTTAAAATGTCTGTAAAGAAAAATTTATACCAAATCACTATATGTATTTGTAGTGCATACATATCAAAATTTAACAAAAATGTGTATAGCAATATATGGAGGCAGGTAAACATTCCCCACACACATGCACTGAGTATATATATATACGGTGATCAACACCGACCCAACAAATAAGCTAAAATGAGGTTGTACCTATTTTTCTTTTTAAAAATACCTATTTCTTGCCGACAAGGACCTAAACGGGTTTTTTTCAAATACGCAGGCCTGCTTACAGGAGCCATTAAGACAATAGGCTTCATTTGCCTGTCATAATTTTAAACAGCGGCATCTTGTTTTACAGGCTTTGAACTGCTTTTTTTCAAATAATCACCCACCAAAGAATTGTGTCAGCCAATTTCAGTCACATGACTGAACTTTTTTGTATATCTTGCGGCAATCTTTTTCGTTTAATAATAGAGTTAACCTGTTTTTATCCTGACTAATAAACCTACATCTATATTTAACTATTGGTCAGACTGAACAGTAGAATCCCAAAGTCACATTGTTTTTCTTTGTTTGTTCCATTGTATTCTTTTCTCTTCCAACGTTTAGGGGCAAGAGGGGGGGGGGGGAAGTTTCAACCTATCGCGTTATTCTAACTGGAATTCAGAAACTTTTGTGTACAGTATTTTTCTTTTAAAGGGCTGCAATAATTTTATACAATTTATATTACAATGGTCTCGTCTAAGAAACTGGAGGTAAGACTGAGAAATGTGCACACTCTGATTAGAGCAACTGAAGTCTTTTGATGTACCAAATGTGTTCTTACTGTTAAGTTTAGTTACTAAGCAGAATAAACAAACATATTTGATCTTTTCTAGGCTGAAAGCCATTATATCTTGTTAACTTCCTTTGTATATAAACCTGTTTTTGCCTGTGTTTATATTCGATTCAGGTTTTGTGCTCTACATGTTGCAGTCAGAAAGCATTGTTGCCTTTCCTTGACAATAAAGAAGCAAGAGTATGTGTGGAGTGTAACATGCAGTTAGCTCAAGGTAATCCATAATGTAACAAGCGGGTTGTATAAGTTAACCACTTGAATGGATAGGGGTTGAAATACAAATTTATATGTCCACTATTATGAATATTGAATGGCTGTCCATTTTCATTCACAGGTTCAAATAATCTTCAAGTCTGCCACTTACATAACTTATTGGAGTTTAAATGTCAAATTCATTAACAGTTATACTCTATGTATACATCATTTCTAAAAGTATTCCCGAGCACTCTTGAAAGTGATGAAATAATTGAAAGTCTGAGTAACAAAGAAGTTTAAAGATTTATGTTTTCCGATGCTCTAAAATTCAACATTCCTCTGATAATCTTATGAATATGCCAAATTTTAACATCTCTGTAATTGAAATCAGATTTGTTTTCAATAAACATTTTATTGACTTGTTCTGGGGTGTTTTGTCTACTAAACTTGTAATCCTGGAATACTTGACAACATTGATGAATGGCGTTTACAAGAAAACCCGCTTTCTTTTGAGATGTGGTACATTGTTATCATTTCGTAGCTACAAACAAAAATTATTTCGTGTCAGGAATAGTGTTTACATATGTGTTTCAGGTTCATGATATTCTCTTTATTTTGTGAAACATAAATAAGAGAAAAAAAAGAGGGAGAGAAAGATCAGATTTAAAGTATATTTTCCTCTTGTCTTGTCTTTTCCAACAACAGAACTGCGAGCTGGCCCTGATAGCAACAGTCCAAATCCCAACAACCCAACCGAGTATTGCTCCAAAGTCCCTCCCAGTCAGCAAGCCAGCGGAAATGCTAACCCACCTGTTGTCATGGTTCCCACTGGAGTTCTCAAAACTTCAGGTCAGAACGACGGAAAGCTAACATATTTTTTGTGTTCTAAAGACAATGATATAAAAGCAATTTTACTCAAGGCTAGGATGTAATGCAATTGGTAACTTTGGTTCATAGGGTATTGCATTTCATTTAAAATAATTTTATCTTGTCATTTCTTATAGTTTAATTTTATTAAAAAGAAATCTTAGTCCGTTAGCAGAAACTTTAACAAGTAAATTTCCAGAGACAACGACTTAAAAGTACTCTTTGGAATGAGTACTGCTGCATTTATGACTTAAATTGAGAACTGACAATTCTTTATTATTTTAAGTAAACCAAAGGTTAACAAAATGTAGTAACACAGTATAATACTGGTTGGCAGATGCTTTTAATATCTTTTTTTTTTTTTCTTTTGGTTGTAGGAATCATCTACTATTTCCGTAAATAAATAACTTTTTGTTTAAGGAATGAGCAAAGTATTTTTTGTAAATTGCTTCAGCTTTCTTAAACTTACAATGATTACTCCATCCCAACTATCACTACTGTATGCCATTCCAGCATTTACGTTTAAAGTGATTCACTGCTCCTGAAACAGGGAGCCAGAGGAAGCCGGGTGAACAGAAACAGGTGATATTCTCAGATGGGATCAGGCCTGGCGGAGACCTCACGGAGCTTGATGGTCCTGACCAGTCACGGAGGAGGCGATCCGCCAGGGCTAGTCGCAAGTCAGCCTCACACAGTGCTCAGCAGTCACGCAGTAAGTCACCTTGTTTCTCTATATCTGTGACAAATTATAGTGTTTGTTCAACAGCCAAGCGGTAAGTCATCTGGTTCCTCTAGATCTATGACAAATTATAGTGTTTGTCCAACAGTCAAGCGGTAAGTCATCTGGTTCCTTTAGATCTATGACAAATTATAGTGTTTGTTCAACAGCCAATTGGTAAGTCATCTGTAGATTTATGACAAATTAGTGTTCTAACTTGCTGTAGAGCACAGTAGCCACACAGTTAGTGGTCATATAGTTTCTCTAGATTTATAAATCAGAATCTCTAGCTATTGCTCAGAGATAGAAAGAGAGTAAGATGATTGGTGTATCCTTGCTTCATCACAAAATCAACACTTAGTTAAGACAGCAGACACAGAGAATCAAAGCCTAAATGGGCTGGCCAAGTAGCAAAAATGTTAGACAATAGATGGACATGGTAAACCAGACTACTCCGAAGAGCAAGAGGAAGACTAAGCACGAGATGGGGAGATGAAATTGCTCATCAAATTGAAATGCATTGGATGAAAAAGGCAGGAGATCGAGGTTACTGAAAGATCTTTTTTCTTTTTTAGGGGCTTCTTCACATAATGAATCCGTCCTAGATTTAGAATAGATAACAAATTATAATGTTTGAAGTCGTGAAGTTCCTATCTTCTGTAACCATCATCTTTTGCATCATATGGTATTTCAGCTATGTGCCTTGTTTCTTCAATCCTTTTTTCTTTTGTACCCTAACCTTTTGAGCCTGTAAGACTTGTATACCGGTCTAGGTGCTATTTTTAGCCATATTGTAAGACTGGTGAACTGGTCTGAGGATACCCCTTGGTAAGCCCTTCAAATAAAGGTTTTAAAAAAATGACTAAAATGGATTTATATATGTGGTTTCCTCTTCCAGTACACTTTAGAAAATGGCTGTGCCTAACGCTAGTTGTTTTTCTTGTATCTTTTTAGTAGTTTTGTACATCAATTAAGTAGCTCTAGCAAACAAGCTAAGTTTAGTGCACAATATGTGATGAATTCTCAGAATTAGACCTACATTTTAGTGATCCATACCCAGAAGGTGATTTAAAGTCTGTTTCAGATGACAGCATTGTAATAGCACTATCTGTCAAGCAGCATTGAATACTTATTGTTGTCTAAGACATGCATTTAGAAGAAATGGGGTTGGGAGAAGGTTGCTATAAAAAGAAAACAAAAGGAGACCATTGTTTATGAAATGTTCAAAGAAGCTTAACAGTTGTTTATATATTTGCAATACTATTGTGGTTCAGGTATGCGACTTCTGCAATTCAAATCCTTTTAATTCAAAATTTTGATCCTTTCCAGAGCAACTAAAATTATGAAGTTTCCTCTGTATTTCTTTGCTTTTTGAAATACAAACGTCATAGGGATTGATTTCAGATAGCTAGTTTCTCTGTGCAAGTTTTGTGTTGAAGAGGAAACTAATGAATTTGAAACTGTTAAGATCATTTGATAATTATTTAATTTTGTTTCAGCTGAGCCTGTAGTGCCAAAGACAAAAGAGGAATGCATTTTGCGGACTCCATGTTTAGTACCTGAGTCAGGATTGCCACCATTGTATATTATTACTGGGGAGAGTGGTGAGTCTTTAGATTCCCAAATTTAGCATCATGACTTTTGTGAATGAAATGAATGTTTCACAGAAAGGTATAAAATTATCTTTGGCAGTTTGGTTACAATTATAAATCCTTGATCCACATGGTTAATCTAAACTATAAAAAAAACTATATCCAGACTGTGGTCTTGCTCATATGAGGGTTAAGTTGTCACTAGCATTGCCTAGGTTTAATAACTTCTTTCATTGAGCAACCTCAGTTTCGTTTGAAACATGAATTAGTCAGGATTGGTTGAATTTGTAGGCAGTTTCTGATAATGACTAAAGGTCTAGTTTGCATTTTTGACTGTAACATAGCAACAAAACAAAAAATAAAAAAAATTATCGCTAACAAATAGACGCTGTTGTGTGGTAGTTCGTTACATGACTTGACATCACCAAATTTGAAATAAAATAAAAATATGTCTTATAAATGCATATACCTCATGATCAATCCCTTTTTTTTATCAGGTGTTATTGAAACAGATGAAGTCCTGAACCAAATTGATTATACTTCAGACTACAAGAGTAAGTTTTTCTTATTTTTTCTTTAAGTGGACGAGGAGGGGGGAGGAGTAATTATTGCAAATAAATAATGAATGTCACTGTGTATAATATTAATTATTTGAATTTGAAAATGTTTGACACTTTTCTTTCTTAATTTCTATTTGTTGCAGGTGAGGATGGACCATTAATTTCATATGCAGTGAACAGAAATCTCTCAGTCGGCATAAAGATAATTTACAGTAAGTACTATTGTGCGATAAAATGAGAAAAGAATATATTAATAGTTTGCAGTTGTTGAGGGTTTTTTTTGTGTGTGCTTCATATGTGGCTTTTTTTATTTATTTTTTTTAGTTTTTCACTATGCTTATCTTTGAAGATTCTGGGTTGTTGTTTTTTTATATCACAATGATTATGAACTACAGACATTTTTAAACCTTGAGAACTTCGGCATTTTTTAATTACATTAAGGAATTAGTATTTCTTGTAAATGAGAAAATGAGTGTTTTGGTTTTTGGGGTTTTTTTTGTCTAAGCTGACTTCAAGTTCATTCTAATATTACTTCCTTTGCATCAGTGGACTGTTGTGTGAATCGATGGTGCTGGTGCTTTGTAACACGGGGGATGAATACAGCAGGGCAGGCCGAGCTGGTAGTGTTACTCGAGTTGACACCAGAGGAAATAGGCAAAGAAAGTGGACTGGTGCCACCTAATGATATGTTCTGGCACTTCCACACTCTTTATGCTGATGCCCTCAAAGGTGAGAGAGGAGAGAAAGATGTTTGAGGATGGGTGTCTTAAAGTTTAAAAAATAGTGTCTATCTTGGCTTTTTTGTTGACTCTTGCATTGTTAGATCATCTTTAATTTAAAAAAAAAAAATTTAAGGTTTAATACATTATGGTGTACATACAGAAATGTATTTTTTTTTTCTTGTTTCGTCTTTGAATCCCCACCCCCACCAAATAGTCGTGATATGAGGTTTTTCAAATTTTCAAATCTTCTCTTCATGATCAGGGAACTTCATTTACGATATGGGCCATACAATCTTCAATCAAACCTTTTTGGGCAGCAGGGATCACGGAGGTTTCCTCTATGTTCAACCGACATTTCAGTGCATGACTAAGCTGCCACTGCCAGAATGTCCCTATCTCTTTGGTGTGTTGCTTCAGAAGTGGGAAGTGCCCTGGGCCAAAGTTTTCCCCATTCGGCTGATGCTGAGGCTTGGAGCGGAATTCAGATGTATGTAACTAATGCAATTTATAATCTGTGATTTATTCACATATTGTGTTTATAGTAAGACTTAAAAGAAACTTTTTCTTGAAGATTCAGCTTTAATTTGTTTTATCATACTACAAAACATCATTCTGACTTGAACATCATGCCGGTCTTAGGATTAACTGTACTACTCTTCTTATTCCATTTGTATAAATTCATGGCTCATTTGAGTTTCTTGTTTTTCATTAAAGATTGTCTTTTAAGTTGAAATCACACTTTTTTTTTTCTTCTTCAAGATTATCCCTGTCCACTAGTGAGTGTCCGCAATCGAAAACCAGTCTTCTTAGAGATTGGCCACACAATTATAAATCTCCTGGCTGACTTCCGCAACTACCAATATATGTTGACACAAATAAAAGGAGCCACTATTCATATGGAGAACAAAAAGACTGTCATCAGCTTCCCAAGAAACAGATACAACGATGTTAGTATGCATTTAAATTGGTGCAAAGTATTTACCAAATAACAGTGTGGTTGGCAAAATGAAATTAAAAAAAAAAAAGAAAAAGAGATTACGTAAAAACTGTGGAAAATTGTTTAAATTGTGGACTAATGTAAAGAGATATGTTTGAATTTAAAAAAATAATAAATACTCATTCATGGTATTCTGAAATTTCAATTTTGTTGCATTTATATCACAAAGATGGATTGATCAAATGGTGCACAAACCAACTACTAGCTTTTTGATGAAGTAGAAGAAACACCCTGTATTATTCTTTAGTCTTTTTGTGGCTTACTTGTTTTTATTACCTGTTCTTAAAAAGTATAAGAGGGTGAACTGGCTCATGTAGTAACGGGTTGGTCTCCAGAGCTGGAACTTCGCGGTTTGAATCCCCAGACCGTCATATTTATTTATTTGATTTCATCATCTGTAACTGGTTGGGTAGGTGTCAGAATAATGTGACCATCTGAGAGGGGAGTCATGGTATCCCGCCCTGTCTTGTGTGTGGCAACACATAAAATCGTCAGACGTCAGTCTTGGGATCCGTCCATAATATAGCCTAAATAGTGCTAACTCAACTCTTAAAAAGTATTGAAAGTTTGTGCATACAGTCAAATACCTTAGACATATGTCCCTACGCTCTTTCTCTTGTTTTGTTTTTTATCAAATAAATCTTACCAGAGCTTGTTTTTACAACCTGCCAATAACTCGTCACAGTACACATAAATGAATGCCAAATGTACATTTTCTCTTTGGCTTTTTTTTTTATAATACTTGAGTCACATGAAAAACTATTATTTAAAACTCATTATTTTTTTTTATTGTGCTCTGTTATTTCACAAAAATTCGATTTGAGGAAAATTTATTGAGATATCCTATAATTTTACCACAGGTAATGAAAGTTGTGCGCAACAGCAACGAACATGTGATGGCCCTGGGCTCTTCCTTTAGTACAGAGGCTGATTCGCACCTTGTCTGCATTCAGAGCGAGGATGGAAACTACCAAACCCAAGCCATCAACATACAGAATAAACCACGCCTTGGTCAGTAGTGGTTAATGATAGGGAAAAGGCTGACCATTGTGTTTGGAAAATGATATTGAACATTAAGTCTTGCTTCTTTTAATTCCTTTAGTATCTTGAACACACTTTAAAGTTTAAAAAATAGGTATATTAACATAGTACGAGTATATACCTTTTTTTAAAACTATAAGCTGTATTTAATTAGTTATAAATCTAATTTTACTTTTTGTGAAACTGCCTTTAAGTAGGTCTTTCCTCTTCTTTTTGTCAAATTAAAGGCAGATTTCTATATTCTTTTGGTTTCTTACGTTTTGTTCCATTTCTTGCAGTGACTGGAGCCAGCTTTGTTGTGTTCAATGGAGCCTTGAAGTCAAGTTCTGGTCTGCGGGCTAAGTCAAGCATTGTTGAGGACGGCCTGATGATCCAAGTGCTGGCCGAGACCCTGGCGAGCCTGAAGCAGGCGCTGGTTGATATGGCAGGCTTCACTATACAGTGTGGACCTGCAGACGAAGATGTTCCTGAGGAGAGTGTCGAGATCAGATGGGTGGACAATGACAAGGGCTTTAATCTGGGGTAAGAACTAAGGTTTTAAAATTATTGATCTGTTATCTGATACAGTCAAACCTGCTCAAGCGACCAGCTATCCACCACCCCCTTGATTTTTTACTATATAAATACACCCCATAAAACGACCACCTCTCCAACGCGACCACGACCATCTATTTTCTCTACCAAAATGGCCTTTAACCTGTTAAAGCGACCACCCCATAACATCATTTACCAGTCTTGACCATGAAAGGTGCAGCAAACAAAAGATGACTTAACATTCGGTATGTTTGTTTGGAATGCTTCACTGACCACCACGAGCCAGTGCGTCGATGTTGGGAAGATTGCATGTCTAGACAGGTGTCAGACAAGAAGGCCTTGGTGAACGGCGGATTGTAACTTCAAAAGACCATGAGTGGAGGTTCCATAAATGGTCGTTGCTTCCTTTTATGGTCATCAAACTTCCACTCAGTTTTACATAAAACTCGGATTATGGAAAATTTGTCTTCAAACTCATTTGATCCATCGTGACAGCTTCTTTTGCGGAAAGTGCTATAATTAATTCTTCTTCTTCTTCTTCTTCTTCTTCTTCTTCTTCTTCTTCTTCTTCTTCTTCTTCTTCTTCTTCTTCTTCTTCTTCTTCTTCTTCTTCTTCTTCTTCTTCTTCTTCTTCTTCTTCTTCTTATTATTATTATTATTATTATTATTATTATTTCTCTTCTTTTTAATGGGCCGTACGCCAGTCCTAAGCCTGCGACCAACCACATATTTTTGTGGTTGGGAACTTAGAAGGGAAAGTTTTGACCTGTCCAAGACGACCACTTTGACCCAGGATCTTCAGTGGTCGTCTTAGACAGGTTTGACTGTCAATGGTATTTTCTTTCTTTTCAAAGCTACTTTTTTTTTTTTCTCTATCTCCTATCTTTTCCAACACTTCTCAATAAAGTTTTAAAATTTTAATTTTAAAAATGTTAAAATTAAGACACCAATCTCCAATCAAGTTTTAGTGATGCATAGTTAAACCCTATGAGTATTCTGATTTTATGGCTTTGAACATTCCCTTGAATTGGCCCTGAACAAGTTTTGTCATGAGCAGGATAATGCCATAGAATATGCTTCAGGTAAATCATTGGATCCAAGCCTTCTTTCCTGCTAAAATTCATTGACCTATTTTTATTTATCTTGATTATATATTCTGCACTGAAATTTGTAAAATGTCATCACTCTACACCTAATAATCAAAAAGGCACAGTGGAAACCTCCAGAAACATGGTCTAATAATTCAAATTTCTCAAAAATCAAATTTTACCAGAGTACATGTATTTTCTTTAGCTCTGTAAAAATCGGACTCAGAATTCGTATGCTTTCTGGTTTGATTCTCTTGTTTTGAAGCTGGCACCACCAAAAGACATTACAAAAGTACTATCAGTCAGAGTTCAAGAAATAATTTTTTTAAGAAACAGGGTTGGGAGAAGGTTGCTATAGAGAGTTTTGAGCTATTCGAAGTATGAGGTTTCCACTGTACTGAAAGCATAATGATAATTATGATGTTACAATGTGGGAATCATTTCTTCAATGGGACATTTATTGTCTGTGGCTAAAAATTTATCATCTTTTTAGGGATGAAGTTACTGAATGAAAAAAAAGGAAAATAATGGTGGGACTTTCGTTCTTATACTTTATGAATACAGTGGAAATCTCACAAAACGAAGTCTGATAATTCAAATTTCTCATAAACCCAATTTTGCAAGAGAATAGTTTATTTTTCTCTCTTGGGCTCTATGGAAAAAGGATTTTCCTTTAAAAATTTTCTTGTTTGATTCTCTTAATTCAAAACTCACATTACTAAAGGACTATCTGTCAAGCAGAATTCAATGTGTATTGCTGCCCAGGACAAGCCTTTAAAACAGATAGGGTTTGGAGAAGGTTGATATAGAACGAAAATTACAGAAAACTATCATAAACGCAGCTTTTCAAATTAGGTAGGTAACTGTCTACTAATTTTAACACTTGTGGTTCAGGTATGTCCTCTTCTGTATTTCCAATCCTCTTAAGTCGAAGTTTAGGTCGAATCCCAAGCAATTCAAATTATGAGGCTTCCACTGAATTAAGAAAGATATTTTTTGTAAGGTTACAAACACATTAATCATTTTTTGGGTACTAGGGCCTGATACTTTTTCATCATTGTCATTGCGATGCAGACCTGCCAACATTACAGTTTGGGCGTAATTTATTATGCCAAAATAGAGCAAATTACGCCCTACAGACGGTGCTTGCCGTATTACGGCGAGATGAAAATAGTAGGATTTATAACTTGTTTCTAGCCATTGGTTCAGATGTGGCCCAACAAAATAGATTTCAAATAAACAATGTGGGACTATCGATATCAATTATCTGATTGTAGGGTACTTCCCTTTTCACTAATTTAAAACAATAACTATTACCATTGTTTTTGTTGGTCGATTTAACATATTTAATCATATATATCAATATTGTCAACTTTTTTGTATAATAGCTTCTGTTCATAAATTTTCGTTTGGGTTCGGTTCCATAGATAAGATATAACTTTATTTGTCCTTTAAAGGCACATTTGATACACAGTTGATGAATGCATTGCAAAGCATAAATCTTCATTGATCAATATTGTGACAGAGACTATTGCAAGTTAAAGAAGTAAGGATTCGCCTTCGTTTTGCATATAAAATCTTAGTTAAATGTGGTCAAGGTTCTTATCATGTAACCCAAAGAGTAGTATAACTAGTTTTAGCTGTGCTAGAGCTTTATATTGTTTTACTTTTTTTTTAGTTCTACTCTGAACAATCAGTCAAGGTGCTTCATGTTCCTGTGGTCTATGACCCTACTCTATGTCCTTTGTGCTTGTGTTCGGTGCATAGGGATGTGCATGTTGCGCCCACATGCAAGCGATAAGGTAGCTTGAAAGGAGTGACTTTGCCTCAGATTTTAAAATGTGGCTCTTTTATGCTCGCAATAATCTGAGGTAATGATGAAGAAGCCACCAATCTACATCGAAGGTTGCCTTTCTTGTTTATCCATAGCTTGATGACATAGGGCACGCCCCTGTCCGCGTATAATATACTATCTAATTGTTACAGCCAAGTTGCTGATGGGTACATCTAGACCTTTCCCCATTAAACCAAAGCACACACGGCAAGAAAATTGTATTATACTTTTGAGGAGTACTTCTTTTCTCACTGTCATATTATTCCTTCAAAGTTGTTTAAAAGGGGCATAAATATATTACTGTACAGTTCAATTTACAAATCAGTGTTTTCTCTTAGTTTCATAAGGCTCTTGATAATTAACTGTATTTATCTTTGGCTCTCAATGACAGATAGCATTATAATAGGATTTCTGAAAAGAAAGTGTCCTTTCTTATATGTACCTCCATGGTATTCATTAAATCCAAGATTTTTTTAAAGTCTATTTTTGAAAAATTGTTTCACTATTTGTGCACCCATGAACTTTATTTAATTTGCGATTCACCTTTAGTGGCTTTTTAATTAGTTTTACTAAATTCAGTATATACACTCCTACAAACCTCTTTGGACTTGGAGACACGTGATCATCCATAGTTATAACCATCAAGATAATACATTTCAATTTTTTTTTCGTATGCACCTTTGCAAAAAGCAGTGGTATTATGTCAAGGAGAAAACATATTCAATTTTTTTTTAGGTTTTAAGGAGTCTCACACTGCGAGTGCATGTTACCCGCATTTTATTACTACAAAGTTCCAAAAATTTTTCTAACTGGCAGCTGATATTACTCTGAGACAAAATCAGATCAGGTGATGGAATTAGTCAATAGCCAGATTTGGAATATGGCTACTATCATCTGTTTGATGTACTTCAATATTTTCTACAGAATGTTCAGAGGTAATACAGGTCTACCTTTCTTTTTCAGAGTGAAAAGCTACCTTGACTATGCATCCCTTGAGGGTGTTGAGAGTGTCAGCGTTAAGTGCCCAATGGACATCCTTGGCATAGGCGACGGCAACGAAGGTCTGGCCATTCGGTGGAGTCGAGTTTATTTTTTGCCGAGCAAGGAGTCGAGCACTAGCAACTTTGATCCCATGGACTTGAGCCGGTTGACTGAGGATGTGGCTCAAGCAACCTGCTTAGCTCTAGCTAAACATCTGGGTCAGCTCAAAGGGGAGGCTCAGACTCGCCTAGGGCTGCGAGTGAATCTCACCAGGGATGCTGTAAGTTACTGGCATGGTGTTGATAAATATTAATCTCTTAATCCTGATTTGTAATAAAAACTCAGTTGACATAAGATTGCATTAGGTGGATAAATACTCTAAGATAGAATGAATTTGTTGAGTCAGTCGCTGAGGGAGGGATGGAGGGAGGAACCATTATTATGTAACCAAAGCAACATTGGTAATTCAGGGTGATGATTTAAATTACAGGAGGTGGGTTTTTTAACCAAAAACAAAATTCTATAAGCACATTTTCCCTTTTCATAAATATCATTTTTAGATACCAAAGCAGATAACATAATAGCTTTAATGTTTTGTTCAAAATTTGACCACATTTTAACTGTAGGGGACGGGAAACGCACAATGATTTACACAACGGCTGCATTTATACATATTGGCTCTGCCTGACACCCACCTCTGCACAGCAAAATTAATTTATTGGACATTTTGGCATCACTAACTTATCAATGGCAGTTCCTTTCAAGTTTCAATAAAACCTTCATGATCCACCCATCTCATGGTAACTTGTTTTCAATCATGTCCTCCCCTGATTAAATTAGTTACTTAGGATTACTGATGTTGCTCTGTAAATATAATTTGGGTTTTCTGTAAGAGGGGGGAAAACATTGAAAATGCATTGACATAGTTTGCTTCAGTTGGACTAAGTTGTGAGGGAAAGGAAAATTATCACTATCTTTGACATGAATGCTATCAGAAGAAGTTCAAATTGCACTCTAGATTTAAAGACTATAGTTACAGTGAAACCTTTGTATGGCAATTTTGTCATTTAAGCTGTAAACTCATAACAATGATGTTGTGACTACGTTTCCATTGCTGTTCAATAGAGCCCAAAGATTTTATTATCAGGGTACATTGTTATGATTCTTTGCCTTTCAGGTTGGTTATGAAATGGGCTCTAAGGGCAAGCCGTTACCACCAGCCATGGTATCAGACTTGGACACGTTCTTAGTCCCCATTGTTCACCAAGCGTCAGAGGAGGGCATCATTATGGAGCTGGTATTCAACATTGTGGACTAGTCATCCTGTGACAACAAATTCTGAGCGTGGGAAAGAAGTAGTTTTTTTCCCAGATCCTAACAATTCACTCAAAATGAGTGAACCTGTTAAAAAAAAAAAAACTTGATTAGGGTAGAATGAATTGTTACAGATACTCATTTATTGTACCACAAGTCACAAGAAAGCAAATAGTGAGTCTTTGGTTGCTATTTTTTAATTATATCAGAAAAGCCTTTTTTTTTTGTAGAGATATATAAATTGCAATTTTAAATCTGCTTTATATCATGAACATGATCTAGTTACTTTGAGATTTTTAGTGACGGATGTTTATTTCATGATAATCATTTATGTTGTGGTATAACATTGTCAAATGTTTAAAAATAAACATTGTTTTAAATAAGACTTTTAGTTTTATGCTTTTTTTTTAAAAACAAGTATTTTTGTGTTGCAACATAGAAAAGAGACTCAAAAGTACATTGTCTCCTATTATTCTTCATTCTTTTCATTTTGTATTTTGTACTAACTAGTGATGTATTATAAAGGCCCTCAAAACTTTCAATAAAACCATTTTGTACAAAACATTTTTTACTCACATTTCTGACTTTAACAAAATTAGTGCTAAATTATTTTGGATGAGATGTCTTATAACAAGATATTAACAAGAAAGGTGCAATAATTAGAATCGGTGGGATGAAGTTGGTTAAAATCTTATTTACTTAGAAACATCAAAGTTCTAATCTAGGTTCAAGGTGAGTTCCTGTGACCCCTACTTTTAAAGTTAGAATTTTTCGCCTATTCAGAAATATTTTACCCTGAATATGAGAGATGAAAGGTTCTTTTCCCCATATCACAAAACTATAGTGATGAGTGTCTAGGCAAGTAGGTCATCTTTTAAAGTCAAAAGAAAATGTAAGAGCAGTTCAAAAATTTGTGGGAAAAAATAAATTTGTCCTCTGCCCTTTGTTGGCCTGATTTGTCTTAAGACTCGATATTTTATTCTTGACTCTGGAGGGTAAAGATTTAGAGTGGATTATTTAGACTTCAGCGCAATAGATTCTATGGTTCAACATTACGTATACTTGGCCTTTTTATTGTCTTTAAATTCTAAAAATTTTTGTATGCATCTTAGAAATCTGATACAGAACATTTTTCCATAATTATCTTTGTGTGTTATAAAATTCTTTGCTAAATATCAATTTTTTTTTCCTTCTCATTAGGTGATAATTAACTTAAAAAGAAGCCATGAAAGATAGGCTGACTAAAATTGCTTTCATAAATCAGCAATAATTATCTAGTTTTCTGTTGTGTCCTGCATAAGGAAAGTGTTTGCATTTCAGCACAAGTATCAGAGAACTAATTAGAAAGAATTAAAATCTGTAGTGGTTTTCCACCACATAATATGATAGGTCTTACCCAAGTCTTGAGTTTGACCATATCAAGACATTGACCCATCATTTATAGTTGAGATCTGAATCATATTGAATTCACTTTTCAACCTCCATCTTTATTGTCACCCCCTTTAAGTTTTGTGGATCAGTTTAAGCAGTTTTTGATTAATTACAATTGCCCAATTTAAAATTAAATCATTGTCAGGTATAGATCTCCTGTCGCGGGGAAAAAACTAAAACTATATGTCTTTCAGATTCTTGCAGTCATCATTAAAAATGACATCATAAACCTGTCGTGCTTATACACAGTAATTGACTGGTTTGCAGCTTTGTAATTTTTTTTTAACTAATTTCTTTCGAGGCCACAGAAAGCTTTAAATTGAAAAGATAGTAAGATTCATGCAGGCATGCTGTTAGAATCTGATCATAATGAACCTTAAAATGTAATGTATAATGATTATAACATGTCATAAGCTACCATTGATAGTGTAGTTTTTTAAAGAAGTTTTCAGATGTATGTTGATGAGAAGATTTCTTTTTTTTGGTCATGCCAATATTATATTATCATTCCATTGATCTGTTTTGTAACGAATTTTCATGCATATTTTATGATTTGTATCAAAACCAAGCATCTAATTGAAACATGTCTGTCTTGCCAAAACTGCTGTTAGGGTTGTAGTTAGTCCTCATTAGAATATCTTTTGTTTTCACTTGTAGTTACTAGGTAGTGCAAGTTTTATACACTGTACTCATTATGGCTATGCACTATCATTATGAGAATAATACTAAATTACAAGACAAGGGTCACAAACCCTCCAGTTCTTGTTTTGAGTTCAAAAATATTCTCACGCATAAAAAAAAAGTATGTTTCATTTGTTTTTCCTTTGAACATTCCCCCATACATATTTTAAGATACCCAGTTGTGATCTTGTTGGAATGATTTACTAGGCAAATCTCAGAAACCCAAAAGCTTTGTATTCCAGTCAATGATTGATATGTAATGTGAATTCCCTGTGAAGAATCTACAATTTATTAAGTTTCTCCAATAATTAAAAAAAATCCCTTTAAACTTAACATTTTTGCTATCTGCTCAGAAAACACTTTTTTTACAAACATTCATTTTGGAATGGTGCATCCATCGGGAGTATTAGTATTATATGTTGCGCTTCCTGAAAAGGTTTTTTCTTTGTTCTTTAGTTCGTTTCGGTAGTCATTTGCAATATTGACTAGAAATTGAGAAAATTGCATTCTGCCTTCACAGGCTTGAGCTGGAATTCTTGCTTAAATTGGTAGTGTTACTGGAGACCTTCAGATTTTGCTTGGGCCTAGCAATGTATAGAATGTATTCTCAGCATCTTTGGATTAAATATCTATTTTTTTCATGTCATTTGATAAAATCACTGTGTGCACCTGTGATCAGAGTTATTTCAAAACATGATCAGAACTCTTTCTTTCTGCGTTTGTGTGTTATCTAGTCAACTAGTGCAGTTGATATAAGCTGAATTCCTGAATTGTGATTTATATGTCTTCTTCAATGAACTAAAGGGCAATAAAGAAACTAATATATGACGAATCTGTATTTATAATTATACTATTTACTACACTATGGTGATATATTGTGTGTGCACAATGTTTGAATATCCTATTTTAATTTATGATCTTTTTTTGTTCTGTCATACCAATGATTATGAAACTGGGCATGATGAGATAGAAAGATGAATTAATGTCAAAATTTATGATATGTGTGGAATTTCACAAAATCAGTTGATTTACGGCTTAGACTTGCCTTCCAGGGAGTACTTTTATACTGGTATGAGGCACATACTTGCAGAAATAGAAAGTGTATGTTAAATGGATGATTAAAATAGTGACATTATTTCACCAGTCCGAAACAAATTATGTACCATATATAATAATAGTGGATGGTGTTGATCTATGATTTTTTCAAGGGTAAGTTTGAAAAGCAACCCAACTGATTTTGTGAGACTGTCACACGTTATTTAATGTCAAACTTGTGGAGAGATTTCAAAGTATTTCTAAGACATCTATAGATAAGTTTGGACTTCTCAGTTGCTTATATTTGCAAGATCTAAGATTTGAATGTTATCAGAGCTTTTATAGTTATAAATAGCTTTGCAATCTAAGACCAGATTTAAGCTTTTTTACATGTAATATTCCATATTCTAAGTTTCTTATTGCAGTATCTGATGCTGTTGAAATAAGGATGGTAGTATGCACTATGTAATATCTTTTGAAGACAAGGAATTTAATTTTGTCACAGGAAAGGAGAAAAATCTCGTGTATATATTCTAGTTTCTCTATGATGCATGCATAACTTCAGATCAAAACCCATCTTGAATATTGGAAGGAAGCAAACGTGAGCTGCTAATGATATATATTTATTCAGCGCCTGATGCATATGAAACTGATAAAATTATAATAAAGGAAAATAAGACAAGAAAATCCGATGCTAACAATGTTGTTTTGTTGTTATTTTTTTCTTTAAGTCTAAAAAAGCATGATGTTAGGTTCATTTAGTTTTTTGCACAAATAGTTTTTGTAAAAATCAATACTGTCAATATAGACACCAAAGCAATTTAGGAACAAAATGTTTTGTCAAGGTTATATAGAAACTTGTATATGGTACAAATCCATAATGCTTTTGAAGAACCAAGGTATGGCCATTAATCATCATTGGCGTTTTGCAATGGCACCAATTTATCTATCCACACATGCACCCATCATCTGTAATTTTATGAAAACTGTAAAAGGTGCATGTAATACACAATCATGTAATGTCACATACTCTTTACGCAGTATGTTTTGAACCACTAACTTGGATGTCTATTTAATCACATCAGGCATATTTTTCTTTAACATATCCGTTCATGCACATGTAAACAAAAGAGAATAAAATTGAAAACTTGCAAGCGGGAAAAACTTGGTACCAGTGAATTTTAATCATTTGTTAAGAAAAACGGTAATAAAACGAAAATAATAATAATAATGATAATGATAAGAAGAAGTCTTAAACGAGAGAAAATGGAAATTGTAGTTACAGTTAAATGAAATTACATCCTAACCATTACTTGTAATTTCAGATCCTCCATAGGTACCTCAAACCAATTTTTGCGTACCATTGAAGATTGTTGATTTAGTGCAATCAGCCTCTGTTGAATAATGAAATTTTTTAATATAATTATTTATATATAATTTAAATACTGAAAAAAGTTTTTTGGACCCCAACAAAGCTTTGCCATATGAAATTAAAGTTATATGATCATTTGGTTGTGCAATAGGGTTTAGCACAAGCAGTGGTCCTGCTTAGCCAGCGCAGCTGCTAGGATGATGCTGTTTTTTTGTGTTTTTTTTTTTCTAATACTGGTCTTTTGGGGAAAAACTGACTTAGTATGTACTATTTACCTGAAGAAAAAAAAAGGATCGTTTGCCTCGATGTGAAAAAAGGGCACATATTTACAATAATTTAACATTGAAAAAGACTGGCTTAAAGATATATAATTCAAGTTCAATATTTAATGAAATTAAAATTTATGTAACTGTATAAAGGTAAGAACAGCTCTCATTATAGTTCTATAAAAAAAACATTGTAATTTTCAATATGACATTATTCCTACTAGATCTAAATGAGTAAAGTGTAATTTGTATTATTGTAATCAACTGGAACTTTCTTTGTGATTTCACAAGTTAATAAAAGACAAATTATCGACAAATTGTTACTTTACTTTCATGCATATTAAAATTGGTTTAAGTATCTCCACTTGTGTTTTTTTTTTTATACCTCTGTATTTTAAGCATTATATGTTTAATAGTTGTAGCTAGTACTTCTATGTTCCTTTATAACATTTTAAAAAATTGACAAAAAAACATTCTTACAAAAACCATGAATTCCCTGATCAGAAATATTACATACATCATATTTAATTAACAGTTAGTTACTTTTCTGACATTCTGTTAGCTACAAAATTTTTGTATGACAAGTAGTGAGGAGGGTATCTTAATTTACCAAATAATTTCCTTATGAGCCCAAAGTTTCAAGAAATGTCAAAATTTAAGTAACAGAGTACCAAATTGTTAGACTGTGTTCTTCTTTACCTAATGTTTGAACTTCAGATTTTTAGAACCCTCAAGAAATGTCAAAATTTAAGTAACAGAGTACCAAATTGTTAGACTGTGTTCTTCTTTACCTAATGTTTGAACTTCAGATTTTTAGAACCCTCAAGAAATGTCAAAATTTAAGTAACAGTACCAAATTGTTAGACTGTGTTCTTCTTTACCTAATGTTTGAACTTCAGATTTTTAGAACCCTCAAGAAATGTCAAAATTTAAGTAACAGAGTACCAAATTGTTAGACTGTGTTCTTCTTTACCTAATGTTTGAACTTCAGATTTTTACAACCCTCTAAAATTAATAATCAGTGTGCTTCATGGATTTTTAAATAATGGAGATTTTTTATTTTTTACACAAACAAAACAAAAAATAGGTTGTTATTTTTTTTTTTTTAGATTTCTTTTTCTTAGGATTGTTGGACTTTACATCAATCAAAATTAAAAACCATCTCACCAGTTGAGTTTAGTGCTTTATGATATCAAACTGATGGCAAATGCATTTTTTTTCCAGTTAAATATTATGTGCAAGTTGGTTTTGATCTAATTGGGTCAGGCTGAAGCAAAAATAATTTTGATAGACCATGCTTGATTCCTTTGTATTCGGCTTTGATTGGAATTCACTTTTTATGCAGCCTTTGATCTATTCACCATTAGATTACAAGAATGTAGATTTTTGGACTAGCATTCAAACAACAGAATATTCAATATGGCCCAAAGTAAGAAACTCTATTATTGTAACTGTCACTCATTATGTCAGATAAGTGTTTACAGTGTCTTAGTACATGACACTGATGTTAGCAGAGTTAGACATGGTTTTTGGCTTCTTTTTTTTTCCAACGGCAACTTCAGGGAGCTATTAATACACTTTAAATATGTTTTCTTCTTTGATAAGCTTGTTTGAATGTCACAACCATTTTGGGTAATAGCTTTGGCTGAGTACTTTCACATCTACTAATTTACCTGCTGAAATCAACTTGCTTCTATAAATCTATCTATCAGGCAGTTGCTATAAGAGGTACTTATATATTGTTAGACATGCAACTGACACCACAATGTCTTTATTACGTGGTTTATATATATATGCAACGTTTAACTCCAAATTTAGAGACTCAAAACAACAATGAAATAATTGAAAAAAAAATCATTTTATATTCTGAATTGATTCTTTAATTCCATTTCAGACTGAAGACATAAATATCAATTTCATTGATTTGCATAAAGTGAAGACAAAGTTAAATGTAACTGATATTAACATGATCTGATTTTGTACAGAAGCTTTACCCCTAATTAATAATATTCAAAGTTCCTGCACTTTCTTCAACTGGATCCTTGGATGTTAGTTCCCATCAGTTGCAGATGGTTGCAATTTCCACATCACATAAAATGAAATCCTGCTTCATTGAAGAGGTTCAGCAATCTAGGCAAACAAAAAATGTGTTTATTAAGACAATATATATCTTCAGATCACATACAATGCCATTCAAATGTTTATATGGAAATAATGAACAATGTTTCTCTGCTTAACATAACATACATTAATCTTTTTTAACTGAAATATGCATGAGGTTTGACAAACAAGATTTACCTTATGTAAGCAAGTAAAGAAAATCCACCCCAGAAATTTGAAAACGTGAATACAAATAACAAGGCATCACTTCTAGTATATCTTTAACAAATTTACAAATGTTCACATAAAAAAAAATATATATATATAAAAAATATTAAACATTTTATCACTTTGTTTAAAATCCAGGTATTCTGGTGCTTATTTACTTACTCAATAAAGTCATCAATAGACATAGATCGGGCTCTCCTGTGCTCAAATTCCCCTTCCTGTAACAGCTGTGTCACTCTGTCCTTCACATTGAAATCAGCTGGCACAGGCTGCATATGAAAAAGAAAAGAAATATGATTCTGAGACATAGGAATACTTTCAGTTTCACTACTTGTTTAGATTAATATGCATAAGGGTTCACTTAACATTATCTGTTCCAGTGATAAATTCATTGATAGACTGACCATTTCATTGCTGACACTAGATTTCAAATGTGCAACAAATTGATATGAGCTGTAGGGCCTGTAAGCAAAAACTAATTACATTAAAACTTAGATGAAAACTTACTATATTTTTAACAGAACATGATACTCTGTAATTCTTCTCCAAAACCTCCAGGACTTTGCTAAACCTGCAATTAAAGAGGAAAAAAAATGTTGCAATCAAGCACAAGCTGATGAAACAAAAATTCCTTTAAAAAATTGTGTCAAATACATTTGTTTTAATAATTGTTACTCGATCAATATTACGTTTTCTTGGTATATAAGTACCCTATTGTAAGATAACATTTTTTTTCCAAACATACAGAAAATAAAAAGCTTCAAAAATTGATAAACATTAATAATTTATAATTAATTTATTAACTTACTCAAGTATAAGTAAAGAAAGTTAGTAACAAAAAGAAAATTGTAGGTTCCTCTTTTAATGGGGATACTCATCTTTATACAAGATTAAACAAAAGCTCTCTTTACCTGAAAGAAGCTCCAATAGTTTTGTTTTTCCTTGAAAAACATATTCTTACAAGACCATCCCACTCCTGAAATATATTGAAAGAAAATGTACGGATAAAGTACAACTGAAACAGTGTTTATATGACCACATATACTCATTAATATTTGCTTTCAGTTGGATCTTGGATGATATCTTAAATGTAAGAGTTTTCTTTTGCATTTTGGTTTAGAGAACATAGTGGATGATATCTTAAATGTAAGAGTTTTCTTTTGCATTTTGGTTTAGAGAACATAGTGAAAACTCAAAAAAATCTTCATTATACAGAAATTATGACACATGAAAAGTTACATAAGATGATGGAAACAGTAGCAGATGTAGTAGTGGTATCATATGGCTACACCTCTAGTAGTCTGTCAATTTTTTATAAATACAACATGATGATGAAATATGGCATTCACTGTCTGAAAAAAATAAATAAAGGGAAATTTTTGTTACAGTGGAACACACTTAAACCGAAAACGGCTGAACTGAAAAAACGGCTAAACCGAAAAGAAATCGAAATAATTGCGGTTTTCCTTCTTTTTTCCTTATATGAAACCTACGGTAAACCGAAATCGTCGACCAGCATACTATCGCTAAACCGAAAAGAAATGACTAACTTCATGCCGCTGGGTGGTAGAGTTTCTCGAAAAATCAGCGTATTTGGACAACCCTTTCCCTCCCACATGATGATGAAATATGGCATCCACTGTCTGAAAAAAATAAATAAAAGGGAAATTTTTGTTAGTTGTATTTTGGTCTTGATTTAATTTATTTTTACATTTTTTTTTAATTTTTAAAGACATTTTCGTGTAATTGGGTAAAGCACATCTCGTCCCAAAGGGGTGTCTTGCAAATCAGACATCCAAAAAACAGTTTCAGGGTGCATGCAAATGACAGTACTAATGGAGTTTTTTTTTATCATGTTGACATAAAAGTGTTTTGAAATGTCATCTGCTGTGAATCTGACAGATTTGAAAGAGGTCTGGGCTCCTCTAGTTTGGGAAGCATAGAGATTCTTTTGCTCTGCAGCTAACATAATGAAAGAGTCATGATTTAAAAGTTTCAAAAATTCAATAGGATCAGCAGAATACTCAAAGTAAAAAAGATCAAGACTTAGGCCTGTTCTGCGGGTAAATAGGTCTACTTCAACATCATGAAGGGCAGAGGACCAGGGGAAACGGTTGTTTAGATCATTTGGGGTGGGGTCAGAATAATACCATAACAGGCGATAGCTGGCGCTATGGTAAATTATGGGTTTAAAAAAATAGAGTAGTCATCCTATAACATTTAAGTGGAACTAGGCTGTGGTAATCTAATCAGTAAGCAGCTGGTTGGTCATGCTATGAAAGACAGAGATACATGTATATCATGCAATAATGACTCTTATTCTAACAGCCATGCCAAAAATGTTTTTTTCCTTCTTTTTAGACATTTCCAACTTTCTATGGTGTAAGAAAGTACACTTACAAGATGGTTATCTGATGTAATACAGCGATATCTTGAATATAAATAAATCTGTACTGTAGACTCAGAGGTCTGTACCTTATTTCCGACACATTATCATTTGATATGAAATAACATCTTTTGCTATGCCACAACGGATTTATTAAAAATTTTGAAATGCCATTGGTACACACACAAAAAAGGCAAACAACAGGCTAGATTTTTTTTCTCAATTCTTTGCAGATTTGAAGTTTTTTTTTGCAGCAAAGAAAACAATTATTAACATACCTTGTACTGTGTACTTTAGTAAGATGTGAATTTTTTTTCATTAAAAAAAAAAAAACGAAAATGACAGGGACATCCTGTTAGCTTACAATAATTTGCATCAATATACATTTTATCTTCAACCTAAAATGGCTGGATAAGCCTAGCACAGCAAAGACAAATGTGAGATGTGTCTGCTTACCTTAAAGTTAATGGGAGGTGGAGGATTCCTAGGCTCTATGCGGACAACACTGGATTCAACTTTTGGAGGAGGTCGAAAGTTGTTTTTACCAACCTGTAAAATGTAAATTAGAAATCAAACAAGCGCATTTCTTTTAAAAGAATGTCATGTTGTTTTTTTTTAATGAATGGTAAAAAAACAGCAGGACTTGTTGAGCATTGTCTGAGTACCCATGTTGAAACTAGTCTAATATATATGAGACAGAAAGTGCATACAGAGTTTTGCAGTTATCTCTGGAAATTGTCTTACCCCCTATAGTCAATGTTCATAGTGTGAGTTTAAATGCACATCAATGTTCAACCTCTCTGTGGTTAATAAATATATAATATCCTTTATTTCTTAAGTTATGCTTCACAAAAGTCCATTTTATTGACAAAGCTCTTCAAGTTTCCACTTTCTCTCTATTTATTTTTTTTTTAAACAGACTGTGATTGTCTTTCAATGTATTACACAAATTGTCTCTTAAACTTACATTAGTCTAGAGCTAATGATATAGAACAGTGTAAAAAAAAATTTTTTTTTAATTAAAAATTTTAAAAAATCCCATCAAGTTCAACCTTTATAAGATGATCCACCCTAGCCAAGAGCTGTGTATTTACTGAAAGCCGACAATACAGTTTATCACCAGGCTGTGCCACCAGTCTCTGAGCAAACTCTCTTTGAAACATCAACACTGCACATCTGAAACAAACAGTTTTTTTTTCTCCTTTTGATCACACTAATATTGAGCATTATACTATACCATTTAAGAAAAGCATGACAGTAACAGAAAGAAATAGCATGGTACTATATTCTTGTTTGTCTGCTGCTCAATTCTTAACATAGACATAGGCCAGATAAATGAGATGTTAAGAATATCCATGTGCAAGTATCAATATTTCTTAGTTTCTATATATTATGATACCTGAATAAAAGATTAAAACAAGTCATAAACCACATCTGCATGCAGTAATAGAAAAACTGACATTATCGCACTGCACATTTTTACCTTTATGAATTTTGTGATATTTTAAAACTAGATTCAAGTATTTTATCAACAGACCAGAAAATTTCAAACTTCATTATTTCAAATATATATGATGGAAACCATAAGTGTAATTCACATCTATAAACATAGTTTTACACATTAAAGCTGATAAGTAAAAATAAAAACATCCATTCTTATCTAAAACTATGGATTATAAAATAAAGAAAAATGTCTACCCACCTGAAAAAAGGTCTGTGCAAGAGCAGTTTGAAAACAAATGGAGATGAAATCTGGGAAATAAACAAGAAATGAAGTATCAGTTTCGTCCTTAAACAAGTTTTGAAATAGCAAAACCTGAAGGTTGGACAAATATGCATGCAGAATATAAGTTAATACATACACAATCAGTAAATTTTAAGCACAATAAAAGACAAAATATAATGTTGGGATGTTTATTTTTTTCTTGTAAACCAAGTTCTCCCCTGCAAATTATGTTTTGCCTGAGCTGTCTGATTTCTTGAGTTTTCTTTTTCATCCAACAAGGCATTTTGAAAACAGTGTATTGTTTTAATGTCACAATTTCTAATCTTACTCTTCCGATGTTCCAAGATATAATAGTTTGATTTCTAGTTTGCAAGTAGTCATAAAAATTCTAACTATTATCATTATCATTGTTATAATTGTTATTAATATTCAGACCTGAATGTGAGCCTTCACCAGATTGTCTGAACTTTTTTTCTGTGGCGGAAATGACACACCGCGCGAAGCGCGGTCAAGCGCCGGAGGCGCAATACACTAGTGGGGGTCCGGGGGCATGCCCCCCCCCGGAAAATTTTTTGAAATTTTCCGATTAAAACACTCAATTTAGGGCCATCCTAAAAAGAAAGGGCAGTTTAAATCCAGTCCCATCGAAACTCATTTCTCAATCCATATTCAATCGCTTTAAGATCCGATTTACGATCGACAACAGTATAGGCTTCCATCTTGAAACGCACTGAATCGACTGCCAAACAAGGCTAACGTGTTGGGCTATTTAGTAGGCTTATATAGTAAAAAACGAGGGGCCTCCCATTCAAAGTTTTGATTAGCTCCTGTAGTCTTAATAAAAGAATTCTGATGTTCCAAGATATAATAGTTTGATTTTTTGTTTTTAAGGGGTGAAAAAAACTAAGGCAGCAGTTTACAGGTTAAACTGTATTGTATTTTGTGACCAAATAGCTTACTGTGTCTGTCTTGATTTTTTTTTTTTTTACTTTCTCGATAAACCAAGGGCCCCTTTGATACTTTAGCACAACTAAAAAATGGTCTACATAATGTCCTTATTTTTCTATGACTTTTAAACAATGTTCATATAAAATCTTTAACATTTTAATTGCTAACCAGGCTCAATTATTAGCCATTTTTTTCAAGAAACTTGAAAATATATTTTCATAGTTGGTAGTCACCCGGATCATCATATGTATGATGTCAAAAATGTTGCTATACACACATAAAAAAGAGAAAAGTTCAAAGGTGTGGCTGATGGGAAATTACCTGGTATGGCAAATTGGCTACACACACATCAAAGAAAGGCAAATCTGTCTTGAGCACATCTCCAACCATCATTTGAAGTTTTGCAGCCTCTGGTCTGTGTTGATTAAAAGTTGGTTTGATTTCAACAAATGGCTTCTAAATTATTAATGATGACATTTGCAAGAGACACTACAAAAATAATAAAAGCGTTGTGGTATACATATTAAAAGATTGACATCAATTAAAAAGCAATGAAATATGAAAATGTTAAAAACTGTAATCTACATTATGGCATAACAAAATAAAATAGGTTTTCATTGCTCTGCATGAAACAAAACTTAAAAAGTGATGAAAATGTGAGAAAAAACAAGGTTTAAAAGACTCATGTTCAAATAGAAAAAATTGTAAATCTTTATTTTTCATAATATGAGATTTTGACAACTTTATGCTTTACCTAAAATAAAATTGTATGTGATAATTCTGAGTCATTTGTATTCCGTTGTCCTCACGTCTTTTGTCTGATCTATATATTACTTTGTGATTGCTTTTTCTCTCTCAATTATTTCTTTACATATTTGCCTCTTTACACCACTCTTCAATCTTTGTTATAAATTTACCAGACTTGAAGAAATCAATATTATCTTTTGTTCACAGGGTTTTGGTTTTCAATTATCCCCAAAACAGTTAAAAAGCCTGAGTTCCCTTCAAAGGTATGTTTGAACTGTTTGCTGTAAAAAGTGATGCTCAAGTGTGACATTTTGTTATAACTGCCTGTTTGATCATCTTGATTTTGCTATTTACTTAACTAGTTTTGTCTGAAGTAGATTATTCTTTCATATAAACTTACGTTCCCTGGACTCTTTTATGTATCTCAGCAACCATTCTCGGATCAACCTCACAGGCAACTACCTGAAAGAAAAGCGACCATTATACAGTCAATTTAAAAAAATATATTATATACATTAAACATCTGTTTAATCATTTATAACTCCACCAAAATGTATTTCTGTATCAATGTACCCTTCTAGTCAATCTTTGCTGATATCTTATCATATTTTATTATTTGAGCAAATACATAATGCTTCACGGTGAAACCTGGGTGTGGCCTGATCCTGTTAGAGTGTCAGGACTTAAGGGCAGAAACACTTGCAATAAGGGGGCTTTCTAGCTCTCTGGTGGGTTTCTTAACATCCAACAAGGTGTGAGTTTGCCTCATTATAAGTTTGCCATTAACATGTACAAAAAAATCAATGTTATTTTCAAGGAATTTACAATACAAATAAACTAAATCACAATTTATTAGACACAATAAAAGTCCATACCTTTAGAAAGGCCAGAACCTTGATTGTAATGCCACTAAGAGCCCATACCAGGACATAATTTTTTATAATATAAAGATAAGATAGAAATGAAGACAGAACTAAAGCTCCCCTGGTTAGACTCACTTTCTTGACTTTCTCTAATAACTTGATTGTCATGTTTCCAGTACCAGGTCCAACTTCAAGCACAACATCTGTTGGTCGTAAGGCAGCCTGAAATCACAACAGAACATGAACTACTAACTTGTCTAAAAATCGAAGCTAGCACTTTGCAATTCCTAAAACTTTATGACAGATAAGTGTGTATAAATGTTCACATGAAAAACAAGATGGGATTTTTTTCCTATGTTTTTTATTCTATGAGGTTGTATTAACATAAAGTGTAAGTTGAGAATAAATATATTTGAATTTCCCAATAACACAAATATTGGTTAAAATAACGGCTTACCTTTTCAACCATGTTTGTAACAATAGCAGGATTTTTTAAAATGTGTTGGCCAATCTCAGTTCTGAATGTGATTCCTGAAATGAGTAATTAGAAATTAAAGAATATATATTTACTATTTAGTTAGAAAGTGTAATAAGGAAGTATTAAAAAGTCAAATTCAATCACTGGCCTAAAAAGAGTCATACCACAGTTCACTTTTATAATTTTCTGCTGTATTCAAATTGTGAGTTAAAATTTGGCTATACCAATTGAAAAACATTACCTATTTATTTTTTGTTATTGAAGCGTTAAAACCCACAGTAAAAAACAATGACTTTTAATCCTAGTTAATAAGGCACCGTAAAAAACTGTGAGATTTAACCCTGGTTAAAATGCACCGTAAAAACGACGACCTTTAATCTTAGTTAAAATGCACTGTAAAAAACGATGAGATCTAATCTCATTTAAGGCACTGTAAAAAAAACTGTGCCTTTAAATCCTAGTTCCTGATATTGAGCGGATTTGCATCGGCTTTCAAATGATCATGTAAACACAAGAATGACTTTGGCCAAGATGTCAGAATGGAGTAAATAAAACCCGCCTTGGCTACCAATGATTAAAGCTTGTGGGTAACACAGTAATTATAAATTTAGGCTGAATCTATGATTGGTTACCCTAATCTGGATACATTCCAGAAATACTTCAATGTATACATTTTTTTTAGGAGAAAAGATAAACTTTTAGGAAATGTTATCAGTTGGGTGGAAAAGTACAAACATAAGATATACTGTGGAGAAGATAGTGCCATGTCCCAAACAAATCTACATATATTTTAGGTAAGGGGTAAATTTATGGATTATAACACTGCCCATCACATTTAATAGACAAGTTAATGTTTTTTAAACCTATTTTCATTCAACCTGCAGGCCTAGATATGGGTGTTTACAATACACAGCAACAAAACGTGTGCACATGCCCTGATAACACTATGCTGGAGGTGTCATTACGTATGCCCAAAGACGCCTTTAGAATTTAAGCTCAGACAATCATAGAGTGGTTAGAGCAGACCACACATGTTACGATGAGGTCCCAAATTTGCAGGCTATTTTTAACGGCAAACCTAAAGAATTAGACCAGTGCCTGTGATACAAAGAGGAGAGTTTAAGCTTTCAGACCATACCAAATGTCTGCCGGGTGAGGGGGCGTTAGGGGTTAGACTAGGCCTTCATAAAATAGTGATTTTGGCTCTCACATAAAACAAAGGCTGATAAAAACCTTTGATTTTCTCGACTTGGAGTCAATAAATCAACAATTACAATAGCATGAAATATATAAAACTAAAAAAGTAAATACATGATTTTGGATACGAAACAAATGGGGTATGTATGGTCGAGTCTAACGTGTGCTTATTCTCTAGACGCTAATAAATGTACTAGGTTTAAGTCGAAGGGGACTCTTATCCCATCAGGAAAAGTAAAATTAAAGTGGTCTCTAATCCTGTCGGGAAAGGTATTTATTTGAGCGAACTCTTATCCTGGTCTCAATGGTTTAAAAAGAACACAAAACATAGAAAATAAAAAAAATAATGATATAGTCCTACCTATTAAACAAAAAGCGTTCATTCACACAAGAAAATGATTTTGCATAGGCCTAGATCTAATTTAGCTTGGCAGTGAAACAAAGGCGTTTTTAGAAACCTTTTAAAAAAAGCGCTTCTAAATATCTTTTAAATTGTTGTGGTAAACTAATCAATATTTTTAGTGCAGCAGCACTCACCAGCAGTGACAGCTCTCTCACCCTACTTTTTAGTTTTAGATCTAGATCTTTTTACATTGAGGAATTTGACAGGTTTTTACCTTGTGACTGTCGTGGACCCTGTGCAACCTGTTGGTGCACTCTTGATTTTTTCTGAACTCTTTCTTTAGGCATACTTGTTTTTACAGTTCAGAGGGAAACCCTCTGCAATATCAATATCTAGATCTAAGATCTAGTTAATACAAGGCGTTTGGTAAGACTTTTTTAAATTTAGAGTTTCGTCAGATTGTGCAGTTCAGTTAAAATAGAATATCATAGTATATCAAATCCAGATCTAAATCTCGAGGTCTAGATCTATCTTGTTCGTCTTGGACTTCTAGACTAGATGATGCTGAATGATACTTTTGATAGATCTATATTTCTAGGATCTACAAAATCTAGGCTAGGTTTTGTTTTTAAGATATCTGTCAAAAGGGAACTGGTTTAGAGTCTTAATTTAAATCACTCAAAGTAATCTCTGACTAAAAACAATCTGAAAGATATGTTCTCTATGATTGTTCTTCGTGGAAATTGGAAAACGCGACGGTTTTAGTCTTCATGGTTTGTTGACATGAACATGAGCAAAGGCGGAAGTTAGAGGCTGGAAAATGAAAGTAGATCAAAGTAGAGCAAACTATTGCTACTGGTATCGTAATTATAAAATAATTTTATATATTCTGTTTACTGAATGATCGGTAAGCTTACGTGTAATGGACATAGGATGTTGTGTTGAGTTGGTTTCACGTTCAACATCAGCACTAGATCATATAGGCTATATTTTTATATGGGCATGGGAAGTATCAACAAGTTTGAGTTTTAGGCACCTTCGTTTCCTAGGCTACGTTGGAACTTTTTGAAACATCAAACTCGCTAAATAATTATTACCGTATGAGCTTAATACGCACACAACCATTGAAAGTTCGTTGAAAAATAAGAAAATAGAGCGGTGGGAACCCCAGACAATTTTATGCATAATAACAATGATGTAAGCTTAATGTCTTTTTCTATACTGCCGTGGGAATTCATTTCTTTCTTCTTTTTTCTGCAGTACGTAGGTGGACAATAACTTTTTTTTATATAAAGAACATGTTTAAAAAAAAAACCAGTCTGTTCACCTTTGTCACTTGACTTCAGCCGAGCGTGAGACCCCCATGCCATTACTAGGTTGAAGGTCCTCATTCACAAACCGATCTGTTTGCCCAACTCATCCAGCCCAGTTCAACACAGGTTAAGACGCCAGGGCGCACCAACATCTCACAATAAAGTAAATGGTTGTGTCGGTAATAATAATAACAATAATAACAATAATAATAATAATAATAATAATAATAATAATAATA